>PQWD01002887.1:0-28385 GCA_019425675.1 Leucinodes orbonalis
GTAGAACATTCGTTACTAAACAAGGTGACCAGTCAGGAGCGGTGAAGATGGCTCATTCGGATGCGCGCAGGTGGGGTTTCCGACGCGGGCAGTCAATGTTGATCAAACCACTGACAACAAGGCTGCCTTAACACTTCGGGAAGGGAGACCATGCCGTTAAGCACTTCTCTCCGGTCAACTCCGCTCAGCGTCGCCTCAACCCTATACTTATCTCGTCCCGCAGACCGGATGCGGCAATGTAGGTTACAAGTTTCCTAGATATAAATTTAATTGAGATTTATTTATGTTTTGCTAAAAGTTTATACTAGATTTAAGTTTTGTATTTTGTTATTGTTTAAATGGTAGTTTTAGTCTTAATAAGTGTGGAGGAATGTGATGTATTACGACGAGACATTTATATGTCAGTAGATTGTCACTTCACTTTTGCAATAAATGTCGTAATGGCTACATCGAGTTGTTTCCCTGAGCTGTAATATTATCTAGGATTACCAGGACATTACAACAATAATACTACTTTGCATTTTCTGGCACAAAAATGCTGACGGATCATTATAGTAATACTGTTTTAAGAGAAAGCGGTAACCCCCCTGGTGCTTAGCAGCCCGCATCCAACTTCCACCAGCCACCCTCCTTAATTCGCGTCCACGAGAACATATGCCTCCACCGATCAGCGCCAACCATCCTGGTCCTGAGCAACCTGCATCCATCCTCCACCAGCCACCCTCCTTAAATCGCGTCCACCGCCGAACATATGCCTCCACCAATCAGCGCCAACCATCCTGGCCTGAGTAGCCTACATCCAACTTCCACCAGCCACCTCAAATGGTCGGTCCAACGGGCAGCCGGACTAAGCACGGTCGCCACTCCAACACGTTTCGGCTCCATCGACCATTTGAACGTCTGGAGACATGACTTACACTTCACCGTACTTACACACATATGGACACTGACTTTATAAATTGTTGAGTTTCAATTCAAGGTATGGGGAACCCAAAATATTTTTTTTATTTTTATTTCATGTCATAACCTTATTGCGGTTCACAAAATACATATACTTACAAAGTTTGAATAGTGTAGTGCTTATAGTTTCTGAGAAAAAAGGGTGTGTCATACAGACAGACAGACTTTACGAATCCATAAGGTTTCCGTTTTTTGGCATACGACTACTAAAAAATCTCTCTCGAGGTTGTGCAGGAGTATATTTCATCATAATCAGCTCATTAAACGTCCTCATCGAGGGCACGAGCCTGCACTTACCCGGGTGTAGACCTTAGTCGTCCAACCCAACCTTTGAATCTCTATGCGACAAAGACGAAAGTCTTTAAGCAATGCGTCCTCTGCCCGTGCTAACTTACACTGCTGAGATTTTATTTTAGATGGGCAGAACTTTCATTCATAATGACGTCGCTCGCTACATATCGTAATGACATAGTAGTGTGCTTTTTATTTTATACCCTTTTAATGACACCTAAGGTCAAAATAATTGAATGACAAATTAGTCAACGTATGTGTCAAGCGGCTCGGACGTTTTTGTTGATGTTTCTTCGTGATGACGCATGTCACATGCGGATCTCAAGCGACTACGGACTTTGCTTCATTCCTAACATCGGATTTAGATAGTTATTCTTTAGAATTAATTTAATTGTAATTTTAATTAAAGTTTTATTTGAAATTTCGTTTTTTTTTTCGATCCTCCTGCCGTGGCCTTCGTAATTTGCATCTAGTTAATTTGTTTATCTAAGCGTGAGGCCCATACCTGAAGCAAGGCCGTCGGTTCCTAGCGCGCCGTATGAAGTCAATCTTGATTGCGTGCTGGTCCACCGGCCCCGAGAACTTGTCCCATAGCGCCACCCGCTCCGTCGCCGATATTGAGTTCACCATCTTCCAGTCCTAGTTGACGATGCGTTCATTTATCATTCATCACCATCAGCTCATTAAACGTCTACACCGAGGGGCACGAGCCTACCCGTATAGGGTGATTAGGCCTTAGTCGACCACGCGGGCCCAGTGCGGGTTGGACTTCACGCGCAACCTTTGAATCTCTTCGTAGGCGTGCGCAGGTTTTCTCACGATGTTTTCCTTCACCGTAAGAGCGTCGGATGACGTATGTACATATATTTTTCGAAAATTCGAAAGCACATTGGTACGTGGCGGGATTTGAACCTCAGCCCTCCTGCTAGGAGGGCGACAGTCCACAATTGAGCCACCGACGCTCATTTATCATTACTGGGTCTAAAGAGTAAAGTGAGAAAAATCGTTTCAAAACAAAGGTTGTTTTATATGAATTACACGATGAAATATCCTTGAAAAGAACTGTACCCTATTCATTATCATCAGCTCATTAAACGCCCCCACCGAGCGGCACGAGCCTACCCGTATAGATGACGATGTTTACCTTCACCGTAAGGGCGTCGGATAACGTACATATAATTTCGAAAATTCGAAAACTAATTGGTACGGCGCGTGATTTGAAACTGCGCCCTCCCAATCGGCGCCAGCGACGCTGTCTCAGCTATATATATTTTAACCTTTTGAATGCCACGCTATAAACGCATGCCGTGCCCATAGACACCATAAAAATACCTTCGAAAAATATAGTAATGACTGATAGTTTTTCAACATGTTTAAGAGCCCGTTTTTGTCACGTATAGATGACGTTGGCGTACAGAGAACGCAAGTGCTTGTCATGTATAAACGACGTTGGCGGTCAAAAGGTTAATAAACCATCAACTAAGACTAGGTACCTGTCCCTATGTAAGTCACAAAAAAAACTTACAATATACTGTTCCACGTGATTGGGGCACATCCAGCGTCCGGTCGGCAACGCTGTAAGAGGCGGGTCCAAACAATCCTGAAAAACAAGTTGAGACATTAGTAACTTTGCACAGCATTACTCCATAGTATAAAACAAAGTCACTTTCTTTGTCCCCATTCAGATCTTTTGTTAAAATAGTCAAATAGTATTTGTTGGAGCAGACGGGTTCTGGAGTGGAGACCGCGTCTTGGCAAGCGTAGGACGCCCTCCGGCCCCATGGACCGACGACTTGCAAAAGGTCGTTGATGGAGGAAAGAAAGAAAGAAAAAAAAGGGCTGGGGCAGGGGTACCGCGGCGGCGGTGGGCGGGGCGCCCGCTAGGGCAGGGGTACCGCGGCGGCGGTGGGCGGGGCGCCCCTAGGGCAGGGGTACCGCGGCGGCGGTGGGCGGGGCGCCCCCTAGGGCAGGGGTACCGCGGCGGCGGTGGGCGGGGCGCCCCCTAGGGCAGGGGTACCGCGGCGGCGGTGGGCGGGGCGCCCCTAGGGCAGGGGTACCGCGGGCGGCGGTGGGTACCTGGTGGAAGAGCAGCGGGCAGTAGTCGCAGTGCAGCAGCGGCGCCTGCTTGCACGTGTGGTGGCACACGAAGCACAGCTTGGCCGGCAGCGGCACGCAGCCCCACGCGTCCACCGACACCACGCCCGACCCGCCGCTCTTACCCCCCTCTACCGTACAAACATTATCATATTTTATTTATTAGGAACACCAACAAGATAAACACCGGTACAAGCAACAATAAATTAGAGACAAACTTAAAGCTAAGTGTCACCTTACTTATAGGTTGCCACGGCATGCAATGTGGACTGTAGTATTAAATTAAACAATTTAAAAAAAATATAAATATTAAAAAAAATGGATTGAAGTACAATTAGTAAATTTAGCAAATATATTATATAACTAGCGACCCGCCCCTGCTTCGCACGGGTGCAATGTTGATCGTAAAAGGCACGCTCCGCTTCCCGTCGCCGGTATCGCCGCAAACCAACCGCAAACGCTACACACCGCAATTTTTATATATTTAATATCTTCGAAAATGTTCATTTAAATCATATGCTGTAAAGATCTACTTAGATCTTTATTCAACAATGTATTTAAAATATTAAATTGGATAATATACCCCTCCCGGATGCGCACCCCCGCCAATGCGACGCCCACTTTGCAACGGGACGGCCGTGCAGCAGAATAATATTTTAATTTCGCCATAACTTGAAAACCAAACGTCCAATTATCATTCAAGACCAAATATTATCTACGTAAATTTATTTTGGTAAGGATTAGTAGCATGAGTAAAATAAACGCGTTTTAATGTAGCCAAAAAAATTCAATTTTTTTAAATAAAAAAATGGTTGTTTGCTTCACCCGACATAGGTAGGTATAGTGTGTCGCGGACTTTTTTGTAGATATTAATGAGATCTACACTTAGTTAGAACATTTATAGTTCTATTTTTATAGTTTAGGCAGAATACGCAAAAAAGCAAAGTTTCTGGTAGTTTTTTCCTTTTTTGTCCGAAAACCCAAAATATCTTACGGAACCCTATTTTATTTCAAAATAAAATTTAGCCTAGTTATGCAGGATTAATTACTTTCAAATGGTGAAAGAATTTTTAAAATCGGTCCAGTAGTTTTTGAGCCTATTCATTACAACCAAACAAACAAACAAAGTTTTCCTCTTTATAATATTAGTGTAGATTATAAATATCCACCAACATATTAATGGATTTGGTGCCAGATGCTGGAGGGTGCACCTCCAGATCAGAAGGCTTCAAATCTTGCCACATACTTGTTTTCAAATTATCGAAGGTGTATTATGTACGTTTATCTGACTCTCTAAAGGTGAAGGAGTAAAACATCGTGAAGAAACCTGGGCACGCCTGCAAAGAGATTCAATGGTTGTGCGTGAAATCGGCCAATCCGCACTGAGCCCTTGCAGTCTTATTAATTCAAAAAGACTTTGGTACGTGGCGGGATTTGAACCTGCACCTCCAGATCGAAAGTCACACCAATGAGTCTGTAATCAAGACTTAATAAAACTGCAATCCTAACCAAACTGGGAATAATTGCACCAATTAATATCATATTCAATCCCCGTGGAATTAATCATACCCCAATCTAAAAGCAGCATTCTTATTTTTAACCCATATTTGTAATAATTTAAAAAATAGTTAGACCCAGTCATACCTATTGTGTTGCAAAAAAGCGGTTTGTCCACAATACTGTTTACCTTTCTCAGTGCCAGGGAACAAGCACGGCACCCGCATCTCGCGCGGCAGCTCGAACTGTCGCGGGTTCATGATCCGGCCGCCTTTCACCAGCACCTCCATCGGAGTCAACTCCTTCTCCTGCTCCGGCTCCTTTTTCTCTTCGTCTTCTTCATCTTTACCCTTCTTTTTGGTGGAGTTGGCGCGGCTATTACGGAGTGATCTATTAACAATAATCACACTGATATTAGAGCGTCGGTGGCTTATTGGTGTGGACTGTTGACTTCCGTTCTGGAGAGCGCAGGTTCAAATCCCGCCAGGTACCAATGCCTTTTCGAATTTTCGAAATTATATGCATGATATCCGACGCTCTTACGGTTAAGGAAAACATGGTGAGGTAGCCTGGGCATGCCTGCGAAGAGATTCAAAGGCTGTGAAGTCGGCCAATGCGCACTGGCCCGCTATAGTAGTGGCCGCCTATAGCCGATACACCCGTTACGGGTAGGCTCGTGCCCCCCAGTGGGGACGTTTAATGAGCTGATGATGAACACTTATATTATAAAAGCCAAAGTTTGGGAATGTGTATGTTTATTAATTTTTCACGTGTGAAATGCTGAAGCGATTTTAATAAAATTTTGTATAGTCAGTTGACACCCTGGATTACAAACGGTTTACTTATACAGCAGTTCACAGGTGTTTTTTTTTTTTGTTATAAGCGTACAGGACGCTCTGGACGCTCACCTGATGGTTAGTGATACGCCTAACCATGACAAAGCGGCATTGAAGGAGACTAACAACTGATAGACAGTTATTATCCTCCATTAATGCCGCACTGCACCCAACACTCAAGACGACAGATGTTAAGTCTTTTATACCCAGTTATTTCACTACCTATAGTGCCGTCATTCTGAAACACAAAAGTGCATAACACTCGTGTTTCACGGGACGATATCTGGCACTACGGTGGTACCTAGATGACTCAGTATCGAGTCTACCACCTAGTAAATAGTACCACCTAGACTGTAATCTATTTTTGTCTTTATAAATAAATGTAACCGAGACAAATCTAAAAATTACTATTCCATCGGTCTTCTAAATCAGTCCCCCAATACATGGTCTCACCTGGTCTTCTTGTCCGTATCGGATTTATTATCAGCGGGCGAGTGGGCGCGGCTGCCGCGAGCGCTCGACGGCTTGTCCGCGTCGGCGGCGCGGCACTCGCGGCACAGCCACTGCCCCGACGGGATGTCATTCTCGTCGAGCGGGGGATCGCTGAACATTTACATGTTACATGTACAGTTCCAACATTAGAAAGAAAGAAATATTTATTTGGCACATGTGTGCATATAACAAACAAAAAACATATAAATTAACAAAAATAAGTACCAAATAGGACTCACTCAGCATTTGTCCTGGTACACTACGCACACCAGGACGCTGTTTTTCAGTGAAGCCATTACACTGTTGGACTAGGGATCTTGTACGTCTACCGCGATTGAAAAAAGTAACTAATGTGTTTCTCTCCGGAGTCTTCTCAGTAGAACCAACTGTCCAAACCGGTGATACATTCAGACTAGTTTTAAAACTTTTTGAAGATTCAAACGTGTCTTGTAATGACTTAAATAAAGGATTATTTCATTCATTCATTCTAAAAAAGGTAACTTAAAACTTTTATACAAACTCTAAAATGGGGAGCAGTCACAAAAGATATTTGAAGTCAACTATAGATCTAAAAAAGCCTGAATATCCCTGGGTAATTGGAATAATAATAATACGGGTTTTCTTTGTATAATGCTGGGTCCACACAAATAGTTAACAGTCTAACAATATTTTTTGCTATAATTTTGAATATGAAAAATTTAGCTAACAATAGATCAAGAACATTAAATACAGAACAAAACAATAAATAATCTTTATAGATTATTTATTGATATATTGATAAAACTTAATCAACATAATTCTTGATTTTTTCCAATTCTTAGCTTCCTCAATCTTTGAAAAACTACAGTATTTTGAGCTTTTAATCAGTGTTTTCCTTATAATGACTGGGATTAAGCTTTGGCTTGTATTTGGTCCATTAGGCCAGAGACTGCTATTCAATAAACATATCAAGCAACTGTTCCCACATCCAGTTTTTCTGAATTGTCATTGTGGGCATTGTCATTGCAGGCCTTATAATTGAAACAATTACTCTATACTCAACATTTATCTGTACATTACTTAATAGTTTTGCAGGCAACATTCACAAAAAAACAACTTTTATCAATGCACACATCCACATAGTAAATTAACAATATTGACCAAAACATGTTTGTTTATTCTAAAAATTTTATTCTAAAATAATTCCTTACAACAGTCCATAAAATGTTGGTCACCTATTTGGTGACAGACAATTGCATTTCTATTATTTTCTTATTTCAACACATTCAAGGTGTTAAAAGAAAAATATACTTACTAGCAACCAAGATGAAAACTAGCTGGGCAACGGTCACAACATATCAAATCACCACCTTCTCCACAGGCATCACAAGAATCATGGTTATGACCCTTCCCTGGCCGTTTGTAATACGGATGTTGTGGTTTCTTGGGCTTCTGTGTACTGAGGTCTTCATCCGGTGGTTTGATTAAAGCACGAATCAGCTATGAACAAAATGTTGAAGTTGTAACATTTAAGTGCCAAGAGAGACTACCTTTGATGTTACAAGAATATTTTAGGGTATTTAATGGGCACACAGTATGTCTAAGCAACAAGCTGTATATCTACTCTATGAATATTATAAAAACAAATAAAAAATGGCGCCAGGCTACTCTGATCAACAATTTATAATTCTTAATCACTAACCGGCATCAAACCACCTGATGTATCCAAATCATAGCTAACGTTGGACATAGTTTTACTGTATGTGCAATTGGTGGCAAGGCACTGTTGATTCAAAATTAGTTATAGCTAGGTACACCAACTTTGATAGAGTATGAGTGAATCTAAGGACCAAATACAAAATGCGGCGTCAGAATCACATTCCGAAATGATAATTAATGACACTATGATCTGGAATATGTGTCCTGAAAATGCATTAAACTAAATAATGTAAATAGGTTAATATAATTAAGATATTTTAACGGCAATGCAACACCGACGTTAAACCTTGACTTTTGTAGACTGTTTTTAATCGTTCCATTTGGAAAAGGCTAAGACCACGGACTATACTGCCTCGTCATTAAATTGAGACAGCTAAGCTAATAAAGTGATACTTTTATTTGATTATTGCTACAAGTTTATTGCAAGGTACTATTCTAATGTCAGATGGACAAGTGAAAAAAAAACCTTTTTGGAGTTTTTATTAGGGTTCTGTAGCCAAAGTGGCAAAAAACGTAACTCTTATAGATTCGTCAAGTCTGTCTGTCTGTCCGTCCACCTGTATGTCACACCCTTATATCTCCGAAACTATAAGCACTACACTATTCAAAGTTTGTAAGTATATGTTTTCTGTGAACCGCTATTAAGTTTGGACAAGAAACTTGAAAAAATAATAATATATTTTGGGGTTCCCCATACATAAAAGGAAAACGTATGGAAAAATAAATCATTTCATAGATTTATATCATAAATTAATACAAAATAAAGTTTCATTTTCTTAGACTGTATCATATGCGTCATATGTATGATGACATGATTGGATGGATTGGACCTTACCTGATGTGCAGTCTGTATGTACTTCACATAGACAAGCTCGCTATTACACTGTGCGGCATATAGCATGCTAATTCGTTTTCGAGGCGTATGTGGTCGGTGACGGTCGGGCGATTGCGATGAGAATAGCTGTTGCCACGTCTATTAATTTAATCTACAAATAAAAGAGGGAAAGAGTATTTAATCGAACAAGATAATTTTTGATAAAAAAAATACTAAATTTAAACTGTAAAAAATAATAAGTCAGAGTTTTTTGTTAAAACATATTTATTATACTATTTTGAGTGATTCGTATTAAAAATAATTACTATAATAAATATACTATAATGAGGTAGTAGTTGCTCTGAGTCACGTCAATACATTGGAAATAATTCCAATCCATTGATCATCATTCGCATCCGTGACTGTGTACGTCACCAAAAACAAACATACGTGTTACCTTTGTGGCTGTTGCGTGCTGCAAAAAGAATATAACACTACGTTTTGTGGCTACCTCAAGACCATTACTATTATTATTGTATGGCCCATTACGGAACTTTCCCAAATGGTATTTATTGGACAATAGGTAATGGTCTTGAGGTAGCCACAGTTTTATACATAACGCGCTGACTGAGCGTTATGTCTTATTACACTATGCGATATGCCGCACGTTATATATCGCATCCTTCCGGCTGATCTCATATGCAAATCTACCTGTTCTAAAAGTTATTTCACTATGTATACTATCTGCAGGGAGATCGCATGGTTGCAGATCGCATAATGTAAAAATTGTTTAAAGGTCGCAACCACAGATTTCCCAATACAGGAGATGGGGCAAGCCGCGTTTTTAAGTGCGACAACTGTAAGCTCAACGAGCATACACTGGCTGCCAGTTTACGCTCTGTGAGACAAGTCAAGACGCACGAATATTAAAAGAAATTACCGTTTTTTCCAAAATGCCATCCTGTGCAATTGTAACATGCCATCATCGCAATGAATCAGTAAATTTACCAAGAAATATAATAACTTTTCACAGGTAAGAACCGAAAAGAAATTGCGACACTGGGACTGCCTATAAACTTGGCGGCTTGTCCAGTCTTATTGTATATTCGAATGTCTGTGGTCCAACGACCACTAACATACCTACCTGTAGGCTGTAGTGTCGTTGCTGTGGTCGCAACCCTGAGGTGTTAAACTATAACCATTTGCGAAATGGTGTCAAACTATAACCATTGGCGAATGAATAATACATTTAAGTAAATGTTTATCAAAATACCAGCGTGTTAACCGTTTAATAAAAACTAAATAAAGCCTAGATTGTTTAATATTCATTGCATAATATATTTTGTTTATGCAATGATTATAGAGAAAAAGTGGTGAGATAACGAAACTAATCATATAAAGATTTAACTATATTTTTAACCGACTTCAAAAAAGAAGGTTCTCAGTTTGACCTGTTAGTATGTATGTTTGTCCGCGATTATCTCGCGTTTGGCTGAAGCAATTTCGATGCGGTTTTCGGTAAAGTATTTGTTACATTCAGGAGAAGGTTTTAGTGTTTTAATTATATTATTATTAATATAGTAATTCTGTGCTAACGCTAACTTTGACCCGCTAATCCGTTAAGGATACACAACCAGGTGCTCCATGACACCATTGCACTATTCTGTCGCCAGAACCGCTACCCATTGACGAAATAAATTTTGCCACTTGGAAAACGGTGATTCAATAACCCGTCGATTGTAGGCTTGATAAAGCCACTAACGTATAAAGAATGTTCAACGGCCAAGTCACACAATATTAACCATAATAATAAAGTAATCGCAGTAAGGAACCTTAGACTTGGCACGTCTTTGTGTTGATTTCATTACTTTTTAGAGATAATCAAGCAGCTCCATCGAGACTTGGCTAGATTTTTTACAGAATGTTTTTGGTGGGATTTCACTTCTTTTTGTAGAAACTTGAAAGGAATATTGGACGACCCATTGGGTGTAATGGTTGAGACGTCGGCTACTACACATTGGATGAAGCGGCCCACCATGTTGAATATATATTGTTTAAGGGCAGTATGTCGATCTCTTATAAATTGGCTGGGCTCTTCTGTTATCTAAGCAGGGTCACCAGGTGCTCCAGATCTTCGATTATCCAAGTTTTTATAGTTTTCCCTTTATTTATTTATTATTAGTAATTACATTGTAAACTTACAGCTAACTTAAGCCTAGACGTTTACATGTTAACTTAAAGTAAACTGAAACAAAAACAAAAAAAATACACATTAAAATATTAAATAAAAGAAAGCAATAATAATATATATGTTAATATTACAAATTAGGTACAAGTCATTAAAAAAAATGATAATTTTTCAATGATTGAACCGAGGGAATCACAAAATATGTCGGCATCCGGGAACTTATCAAGAAATGCATTGAAAAGGGTGATTGCTCGAGCCGTCGGAGTATTGCAGGCGTGATGTGTGCGCAAGCCCGGGGGTGCGAATAGTCGGTGCCGGCGCCGACCAACTCCTCGGGTGTATTTTTGTGGTACATATAACCCTACCCGTCCTAATGTATCGGGATTATTAATCTTATTACGGAATTAAAATAAGACTAAATGTATTTTACGCTGAAATTGCAGAGTGTGTAAACTGACCATACCAGTTACAAACAAAGAAGGGTATAGAAATGGATTATGTAGCCATTAAACCCTAACTCTGTACCAAATTTCAGCTCTCTGAGTTAATGGGAAGTACTAGTTCTATTTTGATGATCATGAGTGAGTGTCTATCTGTCGAAAATGCGAAACTTTGCATTCGCTTGACGTCGAAACTAAATGACCTACAGACTTGAGATGACGAAAATTTCAGCGCTCTGGTATTATCCAATGGTTCTCAAATTGTGGCCTGAAAATGCGGCAAAATGGATCCTGTAAAGGATGGCACGGCAGTGTTTGCTTCGCGCTCGACTTGGCGGGGGCACTGCCGTGCCCCCAGATGTCAAAGTCATGATTGCAAAACTTATCAAACAAAAAAAAAATCCGGGCAACAAAGATTATCCCTAAAAACTATCACTTATTCACTTTATTAACTAAGGTAACGAAATCATACCTAAAAGTTAATTACAAACCTATCACTAAAAAGGATGAAATAAAATATAATAAAAAAAAAACAAAAATTATTGATCCAAAACAAATAAAAGCTATATTATTATTTTTTAATTTAAAAAAACCGCCTTCAAAAAATGAACTGAAAAGAATAAAATAATTTCTATTATTTACGTCACCTCTATTTTAATTTTGATTAAGAAAAACCATGTATATAAAATAATCATTAACTTGTTAATATGAACGTAATACTTATACTATTTGAAGTCGGTGCCAAACCAACAAAACCAAAATGAAAGCTGCTACTTAGAGAAAACCATACGACTAAATATTAAACCAATCATTCCTCAAGCTTAGCGCTTGCACACCATTGAGCACTTGCAATTACATTCGCTGAAGGTTGCAGAGAAGTTATCGTAATCATGCATACAACGTGTCACAGCAAAAACATCAAACACTTTTTAAAGAGACGGTCGGCAACTAAAGAAATAAATGAAATAGCGTTCGTCGTTCTCTTGAACATTGGTTTGGCACCGACTTCAAATAGTATAAGTATTACGTTCATATTAACAAGTTAATGATTATTTTATATACATGGTTTTTCTTAATCAAAATTAAAATAGAGGTGGCGTATATAATAGAAATTATTTTATTCTTTTCAGTTCATTTTTTGAAGGCGGTTCCTTTTTAATTAAAAAATAATAATATAGCTTTTATTTGTTTTGGATCAATAATTTTTGTTTTTATTTTTTCGTAAATCGAGAATTTTGTTAATTATAGTTTAATTTTATTAATTGTTCAAACAGTAACCAGCAGTGGTAGTTATTTGAGTCTTTATAATAGCAATAAATGTTTGGCGGAAGTTGCTATTTCTATGACGTCTAGTGTTGCCACCTTAGCCCTTTTGTGACTAGATCTAGGACTTTTTAGTGCAACTTTTGTAACGATTTCGCCTAAAAAGAGCTATTTAGCTCCTTTTCACTGTCTTGTAAATAAAACCAACGTAAAATTTTCGACATGCTAACATGTACTTTTGTGCTATTTCATCGGTCATTGAGACGATTTTTTGACGCTCTAAAAAACGGCTTCAGGTCATATATATTTCAGCATTTTTAGAACAGGAAATCCTTTGATGCTCAATCTAGCCCTATCTAGCCGTTTTAAATTCCTCAAAAAGTACCATTTCTAAAACTAAGGTGGCAACACAGATGACGTCATGGGCGGAGTTTAGTTGAAGATCGAATTTGGATTCGGTTGGCGGGCGCGGCCATCTTGGTGAATTAGTGACCTGGCGATTCGGTTTTAGTTAGTGAAAAATCATTTGTCATCCACAATGTCGGAAAGGGAAGATAATGTGTACAAAGCTAAGTTAGCTGAGCAGGCTGAGCGCTATGACGGTAAGTACATATTTTTGGTATATCGTTACTATTAGGAGGAAAATTCTATCCTATTTTCGCCGACAGTTGAAAGACGATTTGGTGATAGTCTGAAAAAAACCTAGATCAATAACTGTCTTTTACTTCATACTTGACCCTTGTCTAGAAGAAAATATGAGCTTTGCATTCATTTCTCCCCATATTATTAGTGAACTAAGGAATCAATGGCATTCGTTAGGCTTGGTCAGCGATCGATGCGTCATCCGCCGGTGGGATGCCCTTTACATTTTTAGAGTCATTGAGTTCATAAAGTGTTTTTCAGAGGTTTATCTAATCACAGTTCACCTTTATTGAATAAAATCTTCATCCTATACATATAGTTTTTACTTTTTATTCGACATCCATCTTCATTTTGTTCGAAGATATTTGTCTCTTATTTTCTTATTGAAGGAAAGTAAAAATGCGATCGATGTCATTGCGACCGTTCATGCATGTCGTACCTTGGACTAGTATCTCAATTTGAAGTAATAGAACATTCCAGGCTCGATAAGAGACATTAAATCTAAGGCACCTCGCCCCATCCTCTCACCTATTGTTCACAATTAAGCTCCACGAGAAACTTACCTGTGAACCTGTCGTGTTATCGCTTTCATCGTGAAAATTGAGATTATGCATTCGTTATAGAGGTTATCATCACTTATGTATAATTGAAATAAACTTTTAAAAGTCTGAAATGTAGATAATATGCATGAACTTTTGTCGTTTAGTGGATGCACACCACAGTTCATCGACCTTCTTTCAGGTTGAAGTAGTAATATAGAGGACACACCTATTTTTCTGTCATGATGAAGTCAAATTATTGTTTTAGTGTTTGTTCAGTTAATTGGCAAGTCCTTGCCCTGAGGCATAGTGTCCCATTTACAGCTGTGTGGGTAATAAAAGAGCCTGTCATGCCATGGTGTGCACTGTATTTTTTATTCTAGTTGTGCAATGCAGTGGTATTTCATTAACATTTTTGTTTCTACAACTAAATTTTTGTGGTCCTACTAAAATAGTACCTTTGATATGTTGTATTCCAAAACTGCAATTAAACAATTTGTTTGACCCTTAATGGGTCAAACAAATTGTTTAATTGCACATGTTTTTATTACACCTAGTATAATAGTGGTTCAACAAGCTAAAAAGCTACCAAGGTCAAAAGAATGATGGCTTTAACATACAATTGATTTTCAATATCTATGCAGCAACTAAATACAAAATGTTTATGCAAAAATTTATATGAACTTAGTCACAAACATAAACCTTAAATAATAAAATTATACAATGAACCTATTTTTAATTCCACCATTATATTACAATATCCATTCTATTTATATGTCCATTTTAGTAGACAGCTTTCTTTTTATTTTATACATATTATTTAACATTATCCTATAAACTTACTGTGGGATGGCCTAATGTTTTAATGGCATCTCTAAATTAATTTACAGAAATGGTGGAGGCAATGAAAAATGTAGCATCCCGCAATGTTTCCGACAATGAACTCACAGTGGAGGAGAGGAACCTGCTCTCAGTGGCATATAAGAATGTCATAGGAGCCCGCCGTGCCTCATGGAGGATTATATCATCAATTGAACAGAAAGAAGAAACAAAAGTATGTATTACTTTTATTGTTATGGTTAATGTTGAGAGTTGTATGTTCATAGTGTATTGGTTAAACACATTAAAATGTTATTCAATCAATAAGGAGCAATTACGTTTTTTTTACATATTAGTTAAATTTTAAACATTTGACTTAGGAAAAACTACATTACATAAGAATTCACTGGACATTAATCATCAGCTCATTAAATGTCCTCACTGAGCACAAGCCTACCCTTAAAGGGTGTATAGGCCTTAGTCATCCACACAGGCCCAGTGTGAATTGGCCGACTTCACTCAAAACCCTTGAATCTCTTTTCAGGCATGCACAGGTATGTTGTGTTGGATAAACATACATATAATTTCGAAAATTTGAAGACATTGGTACATGGTAGGATTTGAATGTTCACCCTCCAGATCAGAAGTCCACACCAATGAGCCACCAAATTAAATCTCACTGGACATTAAATCTCTACAGCCATGGGACATTAAATGTAACTCAATAGTGCTTTGGACTTGCAAATTTAACAAATATTTTTATATTAATTATTTACAACATTCATCCGATATGGTTGTTGTTGTTGATGAATACCTAAATATAGTTATCACATTATAAACAAATGTATAGTTCATAATCAGGGATTTCATCTAATTACAATATAATTAAAAATTGGATTCTTCTGAAAACTTACAATTCAATAAGCTATTTTTACATTGGACAGCTTGTGCACATTTAATAAATGAATATTTCTGAAGAACCATCACAAATTGGATCGACTAGATAACTTTGAAATAACCATATTCTTGGAGCCAGGCACAGACATCTCATTGGCGTATATTCAGTTCTACGACCTCGAAACGTACCTGACTCATTTTTTGTTTGAAATTATAATGATTAACACAATAGTTATAATTTATAAAATTAAACCATCTTTATAAATTTCCAGCAATCATTTGTTTGATAAAAAGTGTTACATTTATCTGCTTAGAACGCTTGTAACAAGAAAACAGCTGATTATGTAATCACAAGTTCTGTGACATTGACACATAATTTAAGGGCCGCTCAAATCATGTCTTTTATTAATTTTCACCTACAAGTTTCCGTGTGTATGTGATTTAAAATTGCGCAAGATAGTTAACTCTTAATTGGGCAATAAAATTATAGATACCATATTTCAAATCTCTTATTGCCCGTGCATTACAGACTGACGTCAACTTAAAAAAGTAACACTGGCTATAAACAATAAATTCATCAATGTAATTCCGTTCAGCATGACATATCTTGGGCGGCCCTTGGTGACTAGTGCAAGTGTACGAAGTGCCATTGCAACTGTAATGACGGTGATGGCCGATGACTCACACCTACCAATTTCTATTACACGCCGCGTTACTTTCATTGTTACCTTGCTCCATGTTGCTGCACAAAAACTTGATACCTAGTTCGCTTCACCGTAACGGGAAAGTTGAAAATGTTAGGCTGCAAAAAAAATGTGGCAGGCGGAATCAATTTGGCTAGTCACAATATAGGTCATGACCGGATGCGAAAGTAGGATATATGATATTTCTGATGCAATGGGACTCGAAAGGCCTTCGCTCGGCCATGGACGACAATTATATTAGGGTGGCTGTTCAAAAAGTAGGTCATTTTTTAGGGGTAGTTTACACTGAAACATTTCTGTCCAGGTTTATTTATTTTAAAAAATTATGGTATTTTTTTGGTTACTTAAAATAAATACTCGAATTCTATCGCGGAAACACTGGTAAATCTATTTTGGCCTAATTAAAATTATTGATGTGAACATTTTTAAAATCTGGTTTGAATATAATCACGACTCTTATTAAACATTCTCAAGGAGATACTATTGCTGCTTTCTTTGATAGATATTGTACAATATCAAACGACAAGGTTAAAAAAGGTCGATACAGTGTACTTTAACTCATTTCAAGTTAATGGTTTGCCAAGTAATGCGTCTCCGTGAACTTCATAGGAACTTGACGCTATTTCGATCGAATGAAATCTGTGTAGGTAGTTACGCAACTTTTTACGCTTATCATACGAGTTTTACGGGGCGCAATACTTCACACTCACGCTACCTTCTAATTTACTTATATCGGCTACCCTTTTTTACATTACGAATAAATTGACACAGAGCAATTGGAACTGCGTTCAATTTATTACTTCACGAACGTGAATTCGGATGCAAACTAAAGTGTCTGTTATTTATCGGCGGTACCTGAATAGTATCTCTTTAACGACGATGCATTTGATGCAAAACTAGGACATGCTTTGTACTATGAGTAGAATGATTGGTATTGAAGACTGGCTGACTCTAGATACTTAACCGCTATACAAATGTAACAGGCTGAAATTCAGATTTTTTATTTTATTTTGGTTGCCCCGACCCGACTGCCGAAGGAGGGTTATTTCTAATTGTGTGAAATCATATATATAAATTCGCCGGCTAGTCTAATTCTAACTTACACTATCTTGGCATTCTCATCTGGAATTTTAGCAGGACACGAGCCTACCCTTATAGGGTTATAGGCCTTATTCGAAAAAGAAAAAAAACATTATTGGTCAAAATTAACAGTGTAAAAGAACAAACCATTATTGACTAAATTAATTCTAGTACTAAACAATAAAATTTATACGACTATTGTAAAAGTTATGTGGCCAAAAGGAAGTGCCTCAGCTCATGCTTCTAAGGTCAGGAATCATGCGTGACCAGAACAGCGCTAATATTATGGCAGCTCCTAGGTGACGTTACACATCATATATAATTACAGTGACTTTGCATTTTACAAATGAATTAAATAAACATAATATTAGATTATTGATAATACCTATTTATTAAAATAACATGAAATCAATATGGAATAAATATATGTACTCATAATTATATACTGTATTAACAAGAATTAACCATATATTAAAATATATAAAAAATCAATGTTTAATAATTATATGTACTATATTATATACTTTATAAACAAAAATACACGAAGATCAATATAAAGGACAAATAAAAACGAATACTTTACATAGGATGCAATAAAAACACAACTACAATGTCTCTTCGTTACACCCCCTGTACGAGACAATGCAGCTCATTCATCTGGATACTAGTGAGCAAAGGTATATCGTAGCGAGGGTATCTCGAAGGTCTATTCACACATTGCAAACAAACCCACGTGAACGCTTGTCCGGCGAAGCTGTAAATGCCAATCGCGGCCAACACAGAAAAATCACACCGAGATAACAGACCCCCATGTGAATACTCACACAGAGCATCATCTCTGCCGCTGCTGCTGAGAGAGGTATAACTTTTTCAGCTGATTTTTGAATATACCAATAGTTTGGAGATCACGTATGGGCGGCGGGAGATCGTTCCAGCACCGCGATGCAGCGAATCTAAAGGAGCCTCGGAATTATTCGTCCACGCGGGCCTAGTGCGGGTTGCACGACTTCACGCACAACTATAAATTTTTTTGCAGGCGTGCGTAGGTTTCCTCACGATGTTTTCCTTCACCGTAAGAGCGTCCGTTAACGTAAATATAATTTCTTAAATCCAAAACACATTGATACGTGTCGGGATTTGATTCTGCGCCCTCCCGTTCGGAAGGCATCAGTCCACACCATTGAGCCACCGATACTCTTATTTTTACATTGAGTAAAAAAATCTTTTATTTTTATTTTATTTATTTAAATTATCAAGCTAATAAAGATAATCGCGTGAAGGCTCCATGGAAGGTCCAAATGGCTAATTGTTCCGCGCGCTTGACACGAAGGCCGTGGTGAGCGTCGTCGGAACTGCCGGCCCACTGAATTTGCACAAATATCGATCACCCGGCTTCACACCTCTGTGACATTGGCCGATTTTTATGACAGGTCAAACATAGGCCGCACGAATTGCATGCATCGTGAAAGGGACTAATTATTAGTCACTGGAGGTGTGTTTTATAACATACTAGAATCAATAGTGACATTCAAGTTTTCATAATTTATTTAGTACATTTTTGTAATACACAGTTGAATAAACAAATTCTTTACACGGGCTCTTTGATGCTTGGGTGTGGTCCACAACTTAAATTTGTCATCTTACTCTTTGTTTTATTAAATGACGAACTTTGCGTTTCTTGTTTTGTCTCTTATTTGAAAAATGTATCTAATGTACAATTTTCAAATAAGAGACAAAACAAGAACAATAGTATACGCGATGATGAAATTGAACGTTATTTTAAAATTGAATTTATAGATTCAGTAGTAGCCATTAATTATACCGAATCTAACCCGTTTAGTAGCAACAAATGAGAACCGGCTTCTATCAACATTAGGTTCTCGATAAAAGTGTAATAAATATTTAAACATTAAGATGTTAGCATAACTTCCGACGCGATATCTCGACCTTGACAATTAACGAACCGCCGGATGTCAGTTTATGGACATTTGGTGCCCTGTTTGCCCATGTGGGCTCCTGAGGCATGCGCTCAAACTATTATTTATGTTAAACAAAAGTTACCTATCAATATTTCTAGTATCTACGCACCTTTCATCGAGGAATGTTAATCTTTAACAAGATAGTGATAAGAAAAGGCGTCGTTTGCCCTTACAGCGGAAAACACGCGTTGAGAGTTATATAGGTTAAAACCAAAAAGAAATAGGTGAAAGATCCATACAAGTTTGGTTCACGTATGTTTCGACCATGACTGGACAATATAAAATGATTGTGAAACTCTAATCCGAACATTAGCACACATTGTGGCTTAAAATGGTGCTCCATGCACCGCTACTTAGGCCAAAGCATGTCCTTGTGGCGTACAATTAACTGTTTATAAATAGAATCGAGGCACGACCCTTTACAAGATGAAACTAATCTCGACTAATTGTTATATACTTATATAGTTAACATATTTCCTACGGCATTGGCGGCGAAGAAAGCTTAGTTGTTACCGTATTTGCATTTTGACCAGCATTTGTGCTAATTAAAATTATTAAATTCTCTTGCTTATTTGAGACAGTATTAATAATTATTATAATTAAAGGTACTTTGAATAAATCGCAGTTTTAAAAAGCTAATATCAATATTGCTCATTATTACATTTAACCTATCGAACTCCGGGATTCCATACACTAGAAAATCTATTATGTCTGGCGCCTTAAGGCGTCATTGGCGGTCAAGGGGTTAAGAGACTGCTTTCATGTAACAGTTTCCTTTATAGAGTGAAACAGAGTGCCCAGTTTTCATATGTTTCTGCCGGTTATTTGAGTCCAGGCCTTCCTCAACGCCAATGATATAAATAACTTGTTTTCACAAAGTCCGTTTTTTCACATTGTTAACCTAGTCCTTTACGGTTGAGTTGTATAATGTTGTAACATTGACCGATCGTCGCTTCATACCAATACTTATTGTGGGCGTACGCTCACAGCATACTAATTACGATGTCTAATTGGTTACCGCCAACTGAATGATAAGAACATGTTTAATTTACTGCCACATTTATTAATAACAACTTTTGATAATGAACTGTTACTAATTCTTCTTCTGAGCTGTTGCTTTTCGATCAGGAGGGGTCCAGCTTCAAATTCCGCCGCGTACAATGTATTTTCGAATTTATATGTACATTTATTCGGCGCTCTTACGGTGTGGGGAAATATCGTGAGGAAACCTACGCACGCCTGCAAAGAGATTAAAAAGGTTGTGGGCGAAGTCGGCTAACCCGCACTCGGCCTTCGTGGACGACTAAGGCCTGTACATCCGTTGCGGGTAGGCTCGTGCCACTCGGTGGGGACTTGTTAATGAGCTGATGATGAACTGGTTCTTCAATATATACATTTCAATATTATCAATAATCTTCACACTTTGTAGTGTGATTGATACTTGGTAAGCAATCAGGCACGTTATCTATAGCATGCCCAATTTTATTGTTATTACCTTGATTCAACATACAGAGCTAAGTTACTGCAAATGTTAAATTGATTCCGTTTTATGATATGTAAACAATTCAGTAATCTTACCTCCGAAAAGAATTAATTCACATTATCATTTTTTGTTTGCTGAAATACGTCAAATGCCAACAAACCTTTAGAGTATGTTATATAATGCTTACATAATGGGATGCTCACAAAGGTATCCTTAAAAAGAAACAATGCACGTAAACGGCACACGCTGATACTGGTATTGTTCGCGGTGGTGTTGTGGGGCGTATCCTGTAATCAGGATTGATCAAGCCATCACGCCTGATTAGCCCTTATGATGTTAAATGGGAAAGCGTACTACTCGCCGAGTGACGTCTTATGCGATAAAACCCAAATTACGCATCGGCTGGTAAGTAAGCGAAGTAACTCGGTACACAAACAAAAAAAGTTGCGACGTAATTTAAACGTCGTTTATGATTATGAATTTTTGTCACATTACGTCATCATGATTCAGCTACAGCGGTAGATAGATTGCGCGAGATACCTATTTTTCAAGAACTGAAATAAGTTATTTTATATATTTAGTTACCAATTTTCAGCGGGCTGCCTGAATGTACATAAAGGATGCACAAAAAATGTCAAATGTCTCTGTTAGCAAAAAATTTGCTTTGCCATATTTCTATGAGTATTTTGCTCACAATTATCTACAAACATTTCTAATATATAGCTTTATTTCTTTATTTTATTTCTAATAATTCTAATATAAAGCTATACTCGAACCTGGCCTATAAACCTACGGGAGGTCGTGACGTCGGTCCCTCTCGGCTAGCAAATATGTAAAACTTAAAACACTGTTAATTACGAAATCTCCATGCAACGAAATGTCCATGTTTTTTATAAGTTGAATTTTAGGTCACTATAATTATAATGAAAGTGGCATAGGCATAAGATCATGATAACATCAACTGTAATCCTTATTTTTGTATTGTGATGTGTACTATGGCTAATGACCATTGTAGTAGTAGGTGGTGCATCTATTGTTGCACTAAGTCCAGAATATTACAAGTTCAGTTAACACATTTTACCCTTAAAAGTAATTTGAGAATCCAACTGTAATATAATTCTGTGTATGATTGCAGGGCGCGGAGGACAAATTGAACATGATCCGAGCGTACCGCAGCCAGGTAGAGAAGGAGCTGCGCGACATCTGCTCTGACATCCTGAACGTGCTCGACAAACACCTCATCCCCAGCTCTCAGACAGGAGAGTCCAAAGTATTCTACTACAAAATGAAGGTGAGCGCATAAGTGGTTGTTTATTTTATGACTATACATCACCTTATGCCGTCCCATTACAGGGAACAGGCTCCAACGCCGTATAGTACCTAATGAAGGGTTTGGTGGGTGTTAACAACCACTATCTTACGATTGTAGCCGGGATGCGACGGCTTAACGTGCCAAACTAAGTATGGAATCATCTTTTCGAATAATCCGGTGATTCAGCTTGAAATATTTTTTTTATTAATGCAAGGAATTAATGACTCTGCAACCTTTTAAATTCTACCTAACAACAACGTATGTTCAAGTGCGAATCGCTAAGACACACGCAAAAAGAGCATTGTCGTCAATGGATTTTTATTCTTGTAAGTGGACTGCTTGCCTGAATTGACGAAGAAGACTGTCAGCTGCTCCATGATTAATTTGGGCCACCAAAATAATGTTATCTTCTCGTGATGTAACTCCCCGTACAATTAAAGAGTACCTAGAGCATTAGGACTTTTATAATATAATGCATAGAATAGATACAGATTACACTATGTCAATTTCCGTCATCATCAGCACAACAGCATAGTCATGGGTTGTTTGACAATTGTGAGTGCGCATAATGGATAAGTAATGTTGCAATTGCAGGGCGACTACCACCGATACCTGGCGGAGTTCGCGACGGGCAACGACCGCAAGGAGGCGGCCGAGAACTCGCTGGTCGCGTACAAGGCCGCCTCCGACATCGCCATGACCGAACTACCCCCCACCCACCCCATCCGCCTCGGGCTAGCGCTCAACTTCTCAGTGAGTATACACCATCCACATTTATTAGCATCTTATTGTGTAGACAATATTCTGTATATATAAAGGTAGATACGCCATCCGTGCCTCAAAAACGAACCGCATAGAGAATACAGTTTGTAGGCTTTTGTTTAGGTAAATGTCATCATCATTCGAAATATGTGTATGGTGCTGTCACTGCATTCAGAACACTTTTTTCGATTGTTTTGTAAGCATATCATGAATCATACTTTTTACATTATTGTAGAAAACTAAATAAGGAAAAAGAGCCCTTGCGGAGACGTAAAGAGACTGTAAAGTACATAAATGTAACCTATTTCTCACGCTGTATCATAACATGGTCCGGACTGACTAGAGAATAGAGCAAGATTTAAGTAATCCCATTTTTGGGTTGTCAAGGATGTATCATAGGTGACAATTGCTTCTTACCGTTTGTGGGCTGTTTGCTTGATTTAATCTTATGAAGACATAAGCAGTTGTTCAACTCACATGATTTAGGAAGTGATCAGGTGTACATTTGTAGCTCTCCATAAAAAAGTGAAGGTTAGATTGATAAAAATAAATAGTCTGAAAGAATATTTCTATTTTTTTATTATTGGGTGTGTTAACAAAATGCGCAGTAAACTGAACGTTTTAAAATGAAAATGTTCAACTTCAAAAGCTTGAGGACGAGCCCAAGGTCTTAGATTACGTGTTCAGTGTACACAGCAGGCTGTTTGCCCACGCGATAGTGGAAAGCGTATAATCCCACGTGACTCGGCGCTCAGTGTGACGTGTGCTGACGACAGCCTCATTCCGGGCCTACTTGTTTCCTCATCATATTTGTTAGTCATACGTGAAATTTTATGAATGAGTTCCGTCAAAAACAACTAGTATTGTATTGTTTAAAACTTAACATGTATTTCTTATGTAAAACACAATTACGTATAAATCACCTGGCGTTCGAGTGTAATTAGGTAGGTAATGTGTCGGCACCCTTGGCCCTGGCGCTGATTACAACGTCGTTAACGACTTTACGACGAGACTCAACGTAGCTGAGGAATTGTCGTAAATTTCATTAATGGTTGCTGTAAAATTGTATAAGAGTTGCTTTTTATATATGTTTGCTGTATATTTTAGTGGTTTATTTATATCAATTTAATTTAATCATTGTTAATTTACAATTAAAAAGTGACAGATTACAAAAAATATTGAACCAAAACTGGTTTCGGCTTAAAAATGGAAGATGCCACACCTATTTAAAAATATATGTTGACTGGGTGTAGAAATTTATCTGGAACTCATATGGAATGAATAACTTCTCTAAAATCCAAGCCAAAGCCATGATGATTTTCCTTGTATTGAGTCTATTTATTTATCATAAAGAACCCAGACACATTCTATACAATAAACCATGGTTGATTTGTCAGTCAACATCCCAACCAAATGCAGTGTTGTAAATGATGTTTAACATTTTGCAGGTGTTCTACTACGAAATCCTGAACAGCCCGGACCGCGCGTGCCGGCTGGCCAAGGCGGCCTTCGACGACGCCATCGCCGAACTGGACACGCTGTCGGAGGAGAGCTACAAGGACTCGACGCTCATCATGCAGCTGCTGCGCGACAACCTCACGCTGTGGACCTCCGACATGCAGGGTGACGGCGAAGCGGGTCAGTGCATTACCCACTAACTCAACATTCAAAGTGCTTTTCCAAATAAATATAACCAATTAAACGCCGGGAATCAAGACACAATCGTAAATCTATTGTATCTGGCGCCTTAGTCATTTTCCGTCATTTTGGAATTGTAAAATAAGTTATTTTTAATGAATTTACCAACAATTTATAGGGTTCTTACTTACCGAGAAAGATCCGGCAAGAAACTCTGTGTTTAGAGGGTTCAACAACATAATTTATTAAGGGCTTTTTTTGCAATTTACATGTTTATCATGCACTACAACTACAACACAGTTAGAATGTTGAATATAAGTTAATGTGTAAATTTATATAATGATTTGTTTGTATTCCAGGTGAAGCCGAACAGAAAGAACAAGCACAAGACGTTGAAGATCAGGATGTGTCGTAATACTTTTTAATGTTCTATTTAAATATAATAAAAATAACTATAGTTTCATATAAGACCCAGCCCTCGATGACAAACAGTTGTAAAGGTATTCTCTCAATCTCACTATACGCGTCTGGGACATTCTTGAGCTATTTATAAACATGTACACGCAGTAAATTATCAGTTGATATCCAAATACCATGGAGATATACATAATACCTTTTGTTTATGTATCGTGTCAAATTATCTATGAGTAATATACATTTTAAATATGTACTTCTTTTGATATATTTGTTTTCAATTACGAAAAAAAAATAATGTATAAGGAAAGTACTTTGGTATTGCATTTTAACTGTATGTTCTTAAGGATGTATTTGTGAACGTTGTGATGATCTCCGCGCTGAGAGTAGGTATGTCGCCAACAGGGATAACTTTACTCTAACGCTACGCACTTCCATCTTCTCAATGGCTACTCTATAAGGTGGGAATTGTAAATTTTCTAAGTATTTTATACCGTGTTTAATGTATTTAACTCTGTTGATACTTTACAAGCACCATAGCGGCAAAATGTTTAATGAAAAATATAGTAATAAAATATATATTTAATTTGGAATATAATTGTATTTCATATGTAACGTCTTATTAATTGTGGATGTCATAGTTGATCTGTATCGTAATCGCATCGTGTGTGTCGAATTCGGTCTGCACAAATAGTGGTATCATCGAAACGTGGGCAGGCGCCCGTCGCCCGCCACGGACTAACACTAGGGCGGTGTAATGTAGTTGTCGCAATATTTAGCTAAGTGATAGTGGCGTCACCCCTGTTGGTCCCTATGTATGTATCGTATCGAGCGTACTTGTATTTATCGCAACAGTATGGTTCGTGGTGTAACCGAGTCGGCAGGGCCGTCGGCCGCCGCGCTTGTTATTAGTCGTCGTACCCGCTTCCTTCGTATTACAACTTTTGGAGTATTCACACTTGAATTGCTTTAATTACTTACGAGTATTGTGATAGAGATTTTGTATATTTTAATTTATTCTTTTTTAATTTCGCATGTTCTCGGAAAAAAAATTGCTGTAGCGCTACATCTCTTACGATTTTACAGGACAAACGGTAGTTTAAAGTTGTGCTAGGTTAAGGTAATGCACTTGTATTTATTGACGGAGCGCGAGCCTCCTCGAGACATTCCAACTCCATGATCCTGCTTGCGCGAGACCGACCTCCAAATTGTGGCGTGGCATGCCAGTGGAGCGAGTGCGTGCCCCAGTAAGATATTAGCGTTATTTTATTTGAATTTGTAATATTGCATATATTTTGTTAATTTATCCACAAAAATACTGATGCAATTAGCCTTAGTGTTATGCAATATTGATTTATGTCCTACCAACTACATGGAAATTTATTGTAAATGACAGTGTAAATCTAATAATAAAATTCAAAAGTCCATATTTTTGTTTTATTGTCACATCCCTATAAACAACAATATTAAACCATCCAAATAATTCGAGCAAATACACTGAGAAGAGTCAGATAAACCAAATAGTCACTAAATCCTTAGTTTACACAGATTTCATTAGATTATTATGGTCCAAATCTAAACAGTTATGCCTTAAAAAAGGCTTAACTCCGCATCCCATCAGTCACTGGTGGACTTGCGTCTTAACGATAGTGAACCATTTTGCCTTAATATACGAGATTTATCATAGTAGGTAAAGCATATCCTAGTTTATTACCTTAACTCTTAATTTGCTATATATGTGTAATAAGTGAGACAAACAGTAGCGTCCTTAAGGGTTCCGTAGCCAAATGGTAAAAAACGATTCGTCATGTATGTAGGTCCCTCCGTATGTCACACCCAGTGTTGCTGAACATACTCCACGGGTATAAAAAACGTGTGTCTTAACGTGTGCGTTACCCTAGCAGGAAAGTATGTCGTAGAGTGATATGAGTGTACCTATGTTTTGTGCTCACTATATATGTGCGCCTATATATGTGCATCCAGCCGTTTTGGAATAAAAAAAAACGGTTCCTGCTAGGGTAACGTTTTTCTAGCAGGAAATTTTAAAAAACATCGGAGAGAAAAATAATTAGTCCGTTAGAAAGCTATGTGTGTGCATGAATGTGCGCCTTCAGGTTTTTTGAAATATTCAACTTTTAATTCCTGCTAGGTAACGTTTTACAAAATCGCATATCTTGAAAACTATTGCATGTGCGTTTATGAAAAAAATTGCATAAATAGCTCTTACATGTGCCAATATGTGCCGGATATTAACAAGAAAATATCTTAGATTTTAAGTTATAGCGATTTTTTAAGAAATGAGAAAAAAATATAGCCTCTTTATAAAAAGTCGATAAGGCTCATAAAAAATTGCATTTGATCGTCTTGAGACGAGATTATGTGCAGCAAGTTTTCAATAGTTGTACATGATTTAATAATTTATTATTATCAATTACTTTTTATACAGCAATTAAATAATAATGATACAAAGTTTATTTTGTCCGAAATGGAAACATAAATTATATTAGTAATATTTACATGAACCCAAATTTACCAAAAAACTTTCTAACGCGACTGTACGACAGCTACCAAGGTATTAAGCGTTCATTACCGAAGGCCATCGATACATATCGAACCGTCGCTTTTTAGTAGTCATTCTAATTTGGTCGGATAATCGATCGTATTTTATTTTTTTTGATTTTTGTTTATATCTTTTTAAATACGGAATATTTTAAGGTGAAAATTTCACATTATTACTTGACAATATGCACATAATCATGGTTTACAATCGCTCATCTTAGATTGAACCAGTTTCTTGTATGTGAACGTCAAAAACATGATAGGTTTTTTGTTTAGTTTTTCTCATATTACTCAACAACTAATGAATGTGCACTATTGAAACTTGCTGCACATAATCTGCGTCTCAAGACGGATCAAATGCAATTTTTTATGAGCTTATCGGCCTTTTTATAAAGAGGCTATATTTTTTTTCTCATTTCTTAAAAATCGCTATAACTTAAAATCTAAGATATTTTTCTTGTTCAAAATTCCGGCACATATTGGCACATGTAAGAGCTATTTATGCAATTTTTTCATAAACGCACATGCAATAGTTTTCGAGATATGCGATTTTGTAAAACGTTACCCTAGCAGGAAGATTAAAAAGTTGAATATTTCAAAAACCTGAAGGCGCACATATATAATTTTTGGCGCACATTCATGCACACACATAAGCTTTCTAACGGACTAATTATTTTTTCTCTCCGATGTTTTTTTAAAAATTTTCCTGCTAGAAAAACGTTACCCTAGCAGGAACCGTTTTTTTCGATTTATTCCAAAACGGCTGGATGCACATATATAATATTTGGCGCACATACATAGTAAATAGAGCACAAAACATTGGTACCACTCATATCACTCTAGGACATACTTTCCTGCTAGGTACCGCACACGTTACCCTAGCAGGAAAGTATGTCATAGATTGATGAGTGGTACCTATGTTTTGTGCTCAATTTACTATATATGTGCATTCTGCCGTTTTGCTGATAAATCGAAAAAACGGTT
>PQWD01002887.1:30900-71917 GCA_019425675.1 Leucinodes orbonalis
AAGTGTACCTGATTTGCCAACTGTGTGAGTACTGTCTGAAATAATATGTCACGATGATGAAATACTGCTAAAGCATCGGATGTCAATGTGGACCCGACCTGCGCAGTTCTGTTCTATAATTATCTCGCTCGCAATACAATAAAACTGAAATGGCTTCAGTCAGTAACTGGACTAGAAATTACATTCAACAGACATATTGAAACGCCAGTTGTGTAAAGCGCAAATATGAAACTATTAAATCATAGTAGATTTTATTTTATTGCGTAATAATTATTTATAGGTATTCTGCCAGAATAACAGTGCTGCTGCGGCGTATAGCGTCACAGCAGCTAATACTGAGGCAGGACCTTTTGGCCGTATATGTTTTTATTACTATATTTTGTGTTATTTTTATATTATTAATATACTGTTTTTATTCATTTGTGTTATCGTGCAATATTAATTAATGTTATGTATTTGTGCGTATTCTTGTGTACGGTCAATAAATGTTTTTTCTTTCTTTCTTCTTTCTTTCAATTGTATCTTCAACACTGCATCTGTCATGGTCAACCGTATCACTTGCCACGAGGTGACCGAACTGACCGTCCCGTTTACATATGACATAAAAAAACTATAATTTTATTCAAATTATTGTTTCCTTCCTTTGTATGAAACAAACAATAGTACTGTAAAAAATATCCTTTTTAAAGGCTGTGATGCTCGTGTGATAAATTACACTGTGGCGTTCATTAATGAAACGGTTATCTGTCAGGATTAAAGTTTGACAAATTGCGCCATTACGCTTGACCGGGATTCAGACCCAAAAAATATATTTGAGCATTTGATGTTTTACACGTACCCGATTAATGCGTTCAGATCTGCAGATGTTGTCAGGGTAATTCAACAAGGATTTATTGGCAGTTACCTTGTTTTAAATGTTGATTTATAGGTAAATTTTGGTACTCTATAATTGAATTGACCCTTCCCAGGCCTTTTAATATGATTATGTGTTTCAAATTTTTTTTCCGTCTCTCTTACATAATAACTGTCATCACATAATTAAAAGTATTTACTGTCAAAGAAATGTTTACCCTGCCTTATTTTAATTCATGATGGGCTTGCACTTGAGCACAAACTATCCTGTTGGAAAAGACGTGATCTAAGATCAAGGAGCTTGCCCAAAAAAAGCCTATTCCCTTGTTTTTGAACGCCACAGGATATTTGACCGAAAACACAGACGTAGGCACATCATTCCATTAATTTGCAGTACGCATAATGTAAGAAGACGGGAAATGTTAAGTCCAAAAGACGGGGGACGTCAACTACAAACGTATGAAATTGCCTTTAAATTGATATCATAATAAGGTTCCTTGTTTTGTTTTTACATATTTTTTGTTCATATATTTATATATATTTTAAAGCTAACACTAACACTACAGGTAAAGCATTAGGTGTATTCGGACAAATAAGGTAGATATTTACAAAAACCTTGTGCCTTTTGTTTGTCTTTATTTTTCGACGGACTTTTCGTGTTTGTCGCAGATGGCGTTCATATCTTCGCCGTGCAATTATTCACAAGTAACTGCATTTTATACGAAATATCATATTATATTAGGTAGATATGCCAATAATTATGCCTTGGCGCCTTGCCATCTTTTATTATTGAATTAACGGAAACACTAACAAATGTACGATTTCGGCTTGGAGAATTGACCAGACGATTTACATTTGTTTTATTGTCGTCTACTGTTTTTAGTTTGATAAAAAACATAAATGTTTATAGTGACATCGTTGTTTTGACAACATCATCGCATTGAATAATTTTGATATAAGTAAACTTTTTTAGAATGTTTGCGTTCAATACAAAATAATTTTGATGTAAAATAGAATTATATCATAGACACCTTAAAAAATAATTTATTATAACTAAATAAAATAATTTAAAAGAACTGCCTTTAGGTAAATACTGGAAACCCCTTTGAATCGCTAAACTAATTATTTATTTGACCGAGGTAGCTGCCAGATCAATAAATAACTGTTTACATTCGTTATGTAACTATTTGGTTTATTGGTAATAACATGCTTATTATAATTTTCCTGTGATGCTAAAATCTTATTTTGAGATTAGATTTGATGTTGTGTCGTTCTATAGAGGAGTGGGATGAGGTGGAATCTTCAACTTATGTTGGAAAGGATCATTCGTAGTAGCGTTTTTCTTATCGTATTTTGACATCCATCTAAAAAATGGGGTGTTATCTCAAGGAATATGAGTACTCATATTCCTTGAGATATGTTTTGCCAATGTAAACAAATATAAATGCATTAGCTATTATGCAACTGACAAGTCATATTGGTTAGATGATACCAATACGTTATCTTGTGATGAGAACATAACATTATTTTTTAGTAAAATAATTCATATTCATCAAAACGTACATGTGCTACTATAAAAACATATGTATTTGCTATATTGGCTTATGTTTAACTAGCCACCAAATATAGTTTTTTTATGTTACAAAGTAAAAGGGACGGTCAGAACGCTCACCTGATGGTAAGTGATACGCCTGACCATGATAGAGTGTCAATGAAGGAGATCAACAACTGATAAACAGTTATTATACTCCATCAATGCCGCACTGCGGCCGTCACCCGAGGCAACAGATGTTAGGTCTCACATACCAGGTGATTTCACTACGCGACATTCCCCTCATCTCGAAACACAAAAGTGCATAGCACTTCTATTTCACGGGACGATATCTGGCACTGCGGTGTAGTATCATATAATACACAAAAATTGTAAATCATCATCAATATTAAACCCGCATTTTAATCTAACATTATACCTAATTTTTAACGCTATCCTATTTTAGCGAAATGACTCCTAAATACTTTACTACTTTTACGATCACCAAAATTAAAAAGCATTAATTTAAAATTATAACCAAAGTTTTAACATCTGTGTTATATTAAGCAAACTGAACTGCAACTGAACATCTTGTTATCCGACTAAAATATATAACCTTCAAAAATACATGGGCAAAAATATAAAATGAAGAACTGTTGTTTATTAAAATAATATGCGATGCGATCACGTTTTCTCTTACACGAACAATATGACTTTTAAAAGAAATTTTCATCAAAGCTACGGCATAGGTACTTTTATAAATTACTTATGCGTTTTTTTACTATCTTAATAATACTATTTTGATGATATCTTGTCATAATTCATACAAAAGCAAAATTATTAGTTTTATTTTCGTACAATACGAACACGAATGTAAATTAGCAAAATGAAAAGTGCTGTTAAAATTTTTGATTCTCTTTAAAGCTCGAGAAGTAGCAGTAAACAAAATATGACACTTTGTCCTTTTATTTTAGTGTCATTATTTGAACCTAAGATACAGTTCTATTACAAATGTTTATAAAAAAAAGACAACCATACCAAAAATTAACGTTTACTTAAAAGTTTTTCTTTTGACGACGTTGGGAATTGTCATACATCAAAGTGGTTGTTTCTTACTACAAAATAAATTGTTATGTTATAGTCACTCCGTACCAATGATAGTGTCGGCCCGCGAGCCAACATTAAACACATACTGACTCGAGGGACTATTCTGCGCCATTTTTACGAGTTGCCATTTCGCTTTACGGTTCGACGAAGTATAGTTATATGGGCCCGGTTGTATAAATATCGACTGGCGACTTATGAATCCCTTGTGAAGCCTTGTGTAAAATATTCACGCGTGGCTAGCAAGGCATATTAATCACAGATAACTGTACATACGAGTATTACTTAAATATGTTCACAGCACTGGTTTGTAAGAACTTGTTGTTATTTCCTTCATTAGAAAAATAAATAAAAAATGGACCGTACCGTAGGTTTTTGTTTTTTACGGAGAAGAATACAGCAAGAAACTTAAGGTATTATTTTCGAAAGATTTCTGACGGGTTCTGGAGTGGAGATCGCGTCTTGGAAAGCGTAGCGAAGAAAGCCCTCCGGCCCAATGGACCGATGACTTGCGAAAGGTCGCTGGAGAAGGCTGGATGACAAGCGTTTCTTGACATATGGCGCAAAATGGGGGAGGCCTATGTCCAGCAGTGGAACATAGGCATAGGTTGAAGAAAAAGGCAAAATGTATTATATTGGGATCCTGGTATGATCTAGAATATTTTTGTTTGCTATATTAAAGAATGAAATATAAAAGTATAATTAGATTAAACATGTTTGTTTACTCGACCACGAAGTTATATCGCATTCGCACCCAGCCACCGCAATGCCTGTCACATTCATGCGTAGTTTTTGGCTCAGTCGCAATTTAAAATTAAAAGTTTCTACAACTCATGAACGCATTATCTCTGTTTTGAACAACTTAGGAAAGGGTCTAATGCTCTTTTAGCTGTAATGGGAAGCAGTTAACAACTTTAATGCTTCACTTTTAAATTAGAAAGTTGTGAAGGACTTTGAGTTATATAATTTGGAATCAGACGTAGCGCATTAATATTGAAGTTGTAAGCTACTTGTAAAGTGTATTAAAAGGTTAACACGATGGGCTAAAATTTGCCCCGGAGACATATTATTTAACCTATTTTATTAACTGATGAACGTCATTCATCGTTATTCATTCCGACAGTTTATGGTGTTAATGTAATAGTCTGTAGGTATATGGTTAAAGGTGATATCGACCAGTCTTTATTTAACCCTTTGACCGCCAATGGCGCCTTAAGACGCCAGACACAATACATTTTATATTGTGTCTGGATTCCTGGCGTTCAATGGGTTAACAAATCCAATAGATTAACTTGGACACTTCTTGCTCGAGCATTTCAACAACACTCAATAACGAAATAGCAACTGATATGTCGTTGTCTGACAGTAAAATATCTCTAACACTTTTGTTGACGATTTTCCTAACGAGGTGTGTGTGAACTGCTATGAAGCCTTATATAGGGGTTTGTAAAGTTCAAAGTATAGTTTTTATAATTTGTTTGTTCCTTTATTCCTGTTTTTGTTACTCCGTTTCCGTTTGTCAAATATAGTTTTAACTCCACTGTTGGTTCTTTTTTTGGCTCTCCCATGTTAACTGTTTACCGCTATGAAGTACTATACTACCGTGCCAGTGTTTTTAAGAAAACTGTTACAACCTACAACTCTAGTCTGCAAATAAGATACTAAAGAAATAAAAATTATTGCACGTCTTTATATTTAATTGGCTTTTAACATGATTTGAATCGTTTAAAGATCTTCGTTGGTTGGAAATATTTGTATCTCAGTAATATTATACTATGTGAATATAAATTAATAACAATATTAAAAGGTGGCGCAGTGTAATTAAAAAACATATTTAACACTTGTCCGCCAAAATTTAGTATGCAGATAATGGAAACGTTGGCATTGTCAAGCATTTGGGAGGCTGTTATTTGTTGGAGATCACGTTTAACGAGCGCTATTTTATGTGTTTACACTTAAAAATGTACTGAAACGAAGCACCCGCGTGAAAGTACAATCGCCTGCGTTATTTACAGTTCATTCTGTTGAAGATTGGCTTTTGCTTTTTTTCTAGGTTTTTGTTGGCGTTTGTAACGAAATTTCTGTTTGTTATTTTTATTTCGCCGTTCGGTGATAAAATATTTTGAAATATTAGATCCGTAAACTCGAATTACTTTTGAATTTTATTAAAAATCATTGAAATCCTTGGTTGGTTATCAAGTTTAGGGACCCTGAGAACTGAAACTCTCTGAACCGAAAAGCTTGGGGCTACCCCGTATTCAAGTAGTTTTAAGTACTCAGAAGTGTATGATTGTATAGCGTATGTAATTGTCCAATTTTGTTGAGTACCTAATTACTTGTGTAGGTACTTGTATTAGATAAATGCCGACCCTCTAGAAAGAACGAGCAGATTTCTTTGATCCGTGCATTTTATGACTCTTCTGACCCGAACAATTCCTTTTGCTTAGTGGCACGCTAACGTGAAATTGTTAAAAAGACATGGTTTTTATTAAAGTAACATCTTAATATTATTACGGGGAACATAAAACGTTAGCAGAAGATTTAGTTAGCATCAGATAAGACGGATATAATTTCAAATTAGTGTATTTATTTACCGATACAATACAAATAAATGACATCTAAGTGCGTATGAATTCCAACCACCGGAGCAGGCTGGGTTTCGAAAAGGCTACAGCACCGTGGACCACATCCATACTGTTCGGCAGCTTATACAGAAGACCGAAGAGTATAACCAGCCGCTGTGTATGGCATTTATGGACTACGAGAAAGCCATCGACTCCGAGCCCTGAGCTGTTCTGGAGGGTCTGCAGCGATGCGGTATCGACTGGCGATATATCGAGGTGATGAAGTGTCTCTCCAACGCAGCGACGATGACCGTTCAGATCCAAGACCAGCGGACAAGACCTATCCAATTGCGTCGTGGTGTGAGACAGGGGGATGTTATATCCCCGAAACTGTTCACAAACGCATTGGAGGATGTCTTCAAGACCCTGGACTGGTCTGAACGAGGCGTCAACGTCAATGGAGAGTATATTTCTCATCTTCGTTTTGCTGACGATATCGTCATCGTGGCAGAGTCATCGGAAGAGCTTGCGAGATGCTGAACAGCCTAATGAATCTTCCCGACGAGTTGGGCTTGGCATGAATTTGGACAAGACAAAGTCATGTTCAACAGTCGTGTCATGCCACAACCGATATGCGTCGATGGCGTCCGTCTCGAGGTTGTGCAGGAGTATATCTACCTGGGCCAAACCATCCAACTTGGCCGGCATAACTTCGAGAGGGAGGCTAGTAGGAGGATTCAGTTGGGCTGGGCGGCATTCGTAAGCTACGTCATGTCCTAACGTCAACTATTCCGCAATGCTTAAGACGAAGTCTTTGAGCAATGCGTCCTACCCGTACTAACATACGCAGCTGAGACATGGACACTGACTGCGGGATTGGTTCACAAGTTCAAAGTCACTCAACGCGCAATGGAGCGAGCTATGCTTGGAGTCTCTCTTAGGGATAAGATTAGAAATGATTTAATTCGTAAGAGAACTAAAGTTACCACGTAGCCCGCCGGATCAGCAAGTTGAAGTGGCAGTGGGCTGGTCACGTATGTCGCAGAACCGATGGCCGTTGGAGCAGACGAGTTCTGGAGTGGAGACCGCGTCTTGGCAAGCGTAGCGTAGGACGCCCTCCGGCCCGATGGACCGACGACTTGCGAAAGGTCGCTGGTGGAAGCTGGATGAGAAAGGCGGAGGACCGGGATGTCTGGCGCAAAATGGGGGAGACCTATGTCCAGCAGTGGACTGCAATAGGTTGAAGAGAGAAGTGCGTATATAAAAAGTTGTTTTACTTATGTGTTCAAATAATTGTAATCTGTTCATATAATTATATCTCTCTTTATTTTGACTTATTGTAATTCATTTTATAGGTTAATTTAGGTCATCCACGTTTCGCACCAGATTCTCTGCTATCCTTATGTAGCAATTACCTGTCTTCATTTGCAGTTGTTTACATATCTTAGTGACGCCGATAGGATAACACAATCTAGCCGCCATGTAACTATCTTCTTAGTTAAAAGGTGAGACAATTGATGAGAATGGTTTTAAAGCTCGTTTTTGTAAGAGTTAACAACTACGCAATATTCTTGAACCGAAAACATCGGCAATATTCGTTTCTGAATTACTACTTTAAAAAGATAGAATATAGGAAATGTTTCTTGACTTTATTTTAAACTAGCGTCCCGCCACTGCTTTGCACAGGTGCAATGGTGAGAGGTGATATTCGTAATATGCGCGCTCTCCGCGCCTCCCCGGTCGGCCGGTACATACCGCCGCAAACGCCACATACTGCAAATTTGAAATCCGTAATATCCTCGAAAATATTATTTTAAACCAAATCCTGCAAAGGGCCATATAGATCTATATTAAATCAATATTGTATCTAAGGTATTTAATTGGATACGGGTTAATGCTGTATTGGTTAAAGTCGCTTCGAAAATTAGCCATTATTTGTCGTAAAAAGTATATGGTATTGTGGGATATCCATGAAATAAACATATACCATCGTAGAGTTTTCTCTAGACTTCTTTAATATGTACAATACTCAGTACATTATTTTGATAAATCTAGTAGGGTTCAGCGTTCGTTTGCAATGTAGAAGCGAAAAAAATGAAATTATTTACGACATCACATTGGACACCCCAAAAATTACAGTATTTCTCCACTATTTAATGGATGTTATTATGAATATAAACCTTCTTCTTGAATCGATCTTCGAGTATTAAATAAAAACGCATCAAAATCCGTTGCGTAGTTTTAAAGATTCAAACGCACATAGTGACAAAGGGACATGGGGACAGAAAAAACGACTTTTTTATATTATGTAATAATAGGCCAGTAGGCAATGAAAGTTATCTTTGAAATTAAACTCCTTAATTTAGAATGGTCGCATTAATCAAATCAGGCTGGAGGCTCAAGTTCCACATACTCCAGAAGTGAAATTTCATATTTCATTCAAAGCAAATTTCATTCATCGCCTAAGATTGCCTTAAGATTTAGGACTTAAAAGCTATTTGCCCATACGAGCTTGGAAGATTGAGTATTTGTAATGTTAAATCCTTGTAATGTTTTATACATATACAAAGAGAAGCTTAAGGATAAAGAAGGGAGTGTAGGCCAATTGAGAGATTTGTTCCCGTGTTTTATAAACTGAAGCTTAGGCTATTTCGGAGTACATAGCAAAGTGAGGTCTCTTAAACAGCGATGTATGTTTAAGTTTTAAGGTTTGATGTAATTAATATTAAGTGTTCATTCAGAGTTTAGCTGTTCTCGTCGAATAGGTAGGATACTTCCAGTGTTGTCATATTTTGGGAGGTATGACAACACTGGAAGTATCCCTATATGTTTTGCTTACTTTTAAGAAAGGAATATTTTCGGTTCTAAAGTAATAACATATTTTTGTCAGCAATGTTTTGTAAAATGAAAATTTGGCAAAAAACGAATGATGGCAGGACGCCAGCCATCAAGATGATGAGGTGAAATTTCACTATGATGAGTTTTTAACACTTTCTATTATAATTTATTATGGACCATGTCCAATCCATATATGCACAATTATTTAAATCTCAGACATCATCTCAGAGGAGTGTACCATAAAATTACTCGGCTTGTAATAAACACAAAATTTATTACTTTCGCCGTTTAAAGGAAATAGAGAATTCTCAGTTGTTAGGAATATATAGACAATAAAATAGAATGGGGCACCGTCTTCTACATTTTATACTTATATAACTAGCTTTTGCAAGCGACTTCGTCCGCATAATAATTGAATTGGAATAATTACTTTGGGCCGCTAACGTTAATACGCTACTTCATTAAAAAGTTGAGTTAAACCTGCGATGTCTTTTTTTTAGAAGTTTCAAAGGGGAATAATACTTTCATACATGACTTTTGTCTTCAACCGTTTACGTAGCGGAAGCTCTCAATACGAAAAATAATCTTCAATTTTGAGACATTCTTCCTTGCAGCTCTGCTGCTATTTTTCTTAGCATGATGACAAATATATAGCCTCCTCAATAAAGGAGCTACCTAACACTGAAACAATTTTTGAAATTAGGCCCGTAGTTCTTGATATTAGCGCGTTCAAACAAACAATCAACCAAACTTTCAGCTTTATAATATCTGGGGGAACGGTAGTGCCCCTTTCAAGACGAACCAAACGAAGTGCAAGGGCACTACCTACCTTTTCTCGAAGTGTTTTTTTAATAAGTATTCATCATCGTTTCATTGTTGGTTTCGAACCAAAAACATTTCATGGCAAATGTTGCTATGACGACCACATAAGGTTTGCGCTGTAAAAAGGTATCGGATCTCATGTAGAGCCAAGTTTCTGAGTCTACACGGACTAACTCTACCAGCCCTTACTTAAACAAATTCAATATCAGTAAATAATAATGTATGGCTTGACTGTTTCGTGCTTAATGTATATCTGAAACTGAATACTTGAATAACCTCCACGACTAGCGAAAAGGCGAAGCCGTACATATTAACCGATGTGTAGAATTTATTGAAGTAAGGGTCGGTAGATATAGACCGTGTAGATTCAAAAGCTTGGTTCTTCATGAGATCTGTTATCCTTTTACGGCGCAAACTAAAGAAATTTATTCCATTCTTTGGACATTAAGTAGTGAGAGTACATTTAACCGTAGTTACTATTTCTCATATACTCGTAACTATCTTATTATTCAGTAAGGGATGACTATAACTTTATAACAAAAGCCTTTCTTAACCCGATGTCAAAAATAAGTAAATAAAAATGGACAAAATTATTATAAGAAATGAGTTTCTTGCTAGAATGATAATAAGTGAAGAAATTATTGATTGATTACATTGTTTTTGCGATTTATAAGTACATTTATTAATATCATTATTATAACCAAACCACCATTCATAAAAAGGATCTTTTCAGATCCGCATTTTTCAGACAACGCGTAACCGATGGTGCTGCTGTGGAGATAAGTCATTCGTTATCTGCATGACTATGATACTGTCTTGGCTTTTATTCAATGCTTGTTATAAGCGAAAGCAGCGAGATTTTATAAAGGTCATTCTACTGCTACTGCTATATAATATTAAGCATAATTATTTATTTACGCCTATTTCTTTTATGTGCTATTTAAACAAAGGGAAGCGTTATTTGCGTTGCGAATCACGTCCCAATCGTTTTTATGTCTAAAAAGATGTTCACCAATTTAGATATGCGTGGCACGATCAAAAAATGTTTGTACGATGAAAATATTACATCCATCAACTAACTTACACATGAAACTACGTCTGGTACGCACTTTTGAATATCAAGACCGGGACAGCCTAACGCTTCGATGATAAGTTACATTGGTTACGGATCATTCATTTGTAAAAGTAATATTATTAGAAATACAGAAGGCTGACTGTACTTATAACCAAAAAATTCTCTACGCTATGGGTACAGATGCGGAGCATATATGTAAGAGATGTTTGGCCAAACCGTAATTTATCATCAACTTTTGCTGTTCACTGTGCCATACCAAAAACTGCCTATTCACAGTTGCTTTAAAGACGCTGACATTGAATGGTATGAGGAAACCATTAGCAGGCATTTCACTTTACTCTTTTGCAGAACGCATTGAAAAAGTATTTTTAACACACAGCGCTATCTTTCCCCAAACTGAGTAACGGGCCTACAACAACGGATAAAGGAACGCATAATCCATCCTTTGGTTAAAATTAAAATGTTATATACCGAATAATACAATAAACACACATTTGCCGTTAAAACAATCGGTTGATAGTCTCAAGCAATATTTATTAATTATTGTGATATATAACCATCCGTTATCTGATATTCTATTACATTTCTCAGACCGTAATGAACGTTGCTGAATTTGTTACTTATTATTTTGGTATTTCAATGTTCAAATATTAGATACATGAATAGTAAACCTTACTGTACTAAATTACCTTAAAACCAAATTAACTAAGGGGGTGAAAGGGGCCGAGGTAACTGGTTTTTGTATGAAACATTTATCTCGGCTCCCGGGAAACCAGTATGAACCATATTTAGGGTCGAGTGGAAACCAATAGGCAACTCTATTTTTAGGAGCCGAGAGTGGACTAAATCAATATAACCCACATAACAAATATTTCGTATACTTACAGCCGTAACGTGCTGGTAGTACAAGTTGTAGCCGATGTTGATGACCTTTGTACATAAAGGATCCTTCTAAATAACATTGGAATTATCCCAGAAAACCATTAAAATGGGATAAATTGAATTAGTGCCTTATTTCCATTTCTCCCGCCATTAGCCTTTATGGTATAGTCAGTTTATAGAGCAATAGCCATTGCCCACGGCTTCGCTCGCATTAAATTCGTCGTATAACGGTTACCCATTTTTCTGGTAACGAAAAAACAGAATATTATTTTACGCTATAGTAGATAATATTATACGTCTTTCCATCGCTTTTTGGCATCCTACTTTGAAAATTGCGAAAAGTCCCATTAACAATTTGAGGGCCGATTTGCAAAACATACCACCAATTTTTAGCTTTACACCTTATGAAATCGGAAAGCTCCATATATAATTCCAACCCCCTTTAAGGGAAGTGGGGGGTTCGAATTAAAAAGTAAGAAACTAAGACATGATAGCGTATCAAACAGACATACAGAGCTACTTTCGCATTTAAAATATTAGTATGGATATTTCTAGATAGACGGGACGGGAAAAATGGTTGATAGTGGAAAGCCTGATTTAAAAGGTTAGATAGTCGTGACATTAGTTTTGACATTTTACAAATATGTTAGCAACTGTATCTTGTTATTGTATCTGGCCTAACACAGTACAAAGGTAGCATAATACAACTTCGTCGTCGAGTAAGGCAACAGCTTATTTGCAAACTAATTATCTTTATTTAAACTATGATTTTCACAAGTGAAATATTGTAAGTAAATAGAACAGAAGTTTTGGAATCAATGAACAAGGGAATATATTCGACAACACAGCTCGACAATATCTCCAATCAGTTCGCAGATTAAACTGATTCCCATGTCAAGGGTTACGAAGGTCCGATAGAAGTCGGGCCAATGTAGTGACCAAAATAGCGGAATCTGGGTTACGGTACAGGCGTAAATTCAATTGATTGAATAGGGACAAAACGTCCGGAAGTGGATGACCATATGGGTATTACTTACAAGTTCTGTGTGTGGTGTTATTATTATATCCATTATTGTATATTAAAATGTATATTTGGGGCAGAACCACTTTTTTGTGTATTATGAAAATTATTATTACATATAAACAAAAAAATTTTTGGACTATACTATATAGCTTTTTATCTACGGTGTCCCATGATTTTATTATACGTGATCTAAGTGGTTACCTTAATTTCACTTACTTCTTCTGTAATACAGATACGCTTTTAATGTGGGTACTTGTGTTCCGGACTTCATGGGTGAAACAGTCATAGCCACTGCTAATTTTTTTGAAGCACTGGTGGTGTTCTATTATGAGTGACAGTTCATTTACCATCACGACTTTTTGTACTAAATGTAATATTTGCTTTGGAAATATAAATAATAGTAGGAAAAAAATATCCAGCATCATATGCAGATAAATGTTTAAATATACGTTTTTATTAAATACATACTAAGTATACACCAACACACCCTGATAAATTTATCAGACACTGCCGGGATTCCGGGAATCAGGAACCCTTAGTGTTTTGGCTAATTTTTCAATCATTGAACCAAATGGACCGTCATACGTAATGAAAATATCTGTAATTGTCTTCTAGATGATTTCGGAGAGCTACGATTAAGTGGCCTCATATTATAAAACAAATGTAGACACTATAATAATTTAGAAAACATATCCACATTATTAGACAGACAACCACTACAGGCTATTTGTTCGAATTGGGCAATGACTTGACCTTACTGAGTCCAAGATTGTGGGCTGACAAAACCCCTGGCGCTTCTAAACAGCCTAAAATCGACCCCTGACATGGTTTTTTACTACTAATGCTATCGTTAAATATTAATTTACTTCTTTTCTCATTCAGTGAAAGCTCAAGATTAATGGCAGTTCCCTCGGACATGTGAATTTAAAAAGTTCATGCCGTACTTTAAACAGGGCTATTAATTCACTGTTTTTCTTTGATAAAATTAAATTGGTGCACGAGCAATTTTCCAGAAAGGCAGCATCATTCTCGTTCGTCGTAATTTTTCACTACCGCCTACTTCCGAAAGGTCGCTGGTGGGAGCTTGAGGACAAGGATATCTGACGCAAAATGGGGGAAAGATATGCTCAGTAGGGGATTGCAAAAGTTTAAAAAGAACCTATATACACATTGTGATATTCACAGAATGCTGAAATAATATAATAATTGATTTTAATGTTGAATACATAAAATTAGTCTTCAGAAAGTTTTCAGAAAATTGAATTAAGACGTTCAAACAACGTAAACGCTAATCAAATACATGTAAATACCAAACAATGCTAAAGTTTATTAGTTGAGATTTTACATACTCATTCTATTTTTAACACTCGTTGCGCTTGTTTTAATTGTCTTAAAGTTGATTTTATAATATTAGAAGCATATAATTTGACTCGGTACTCAGTCGACTAGGTAGGTACTACCACGGTGCAAAATATCATCTCGTCAAATAGAAATCTTTTACGTGGAAGGACTATAGATTTTTGGTTACCCATCCGAACTTTAACTTTCACCATAGGTGATTCATTTGCGCGATCGTCAACCAAAAGCGCTATTGACACGAGGTTACTATACAACACGCCCAAATAATAACGTTCCAAATGAGTTCGTTAAGACCGAATGGACATTTATAAAAGAAGATCTCTAGAAGGATCAACGACGTGAAAGATAAAATGGGTTTCCAAACGACGTGTTAATTAACGCGATCGATCCCTAGGCTCTGGGAAGGCTGGACGCGATGTACTGTACTAATACGGTTTCACGCTTTATACTTACCTAAATATTGCCACATAAATTTGTCAAACTGCTACAGCAAGATTTATATTTAGAGTGGAGATGGTATTATTTTTGCTTCTTTACTTTGTATGATGGCAACCAGTGGTGTAAAAATAGGGTGACAGGGCTGCCAAAATGCCATGGGCCCCCAGCTCAAGAGGGCCCCGCCCGGCCCTTGAGGTTGCGAGGTCACAAATATGTATCATTTACCGCATCCTCGACCTATTCGATTCCTCGACCTACTCGATTCCTCGCACATATTCATCCCCTAAGTTAATCATACCGAATATTTACTATTTAATACATCTTAATGAATGTATAGTACTTAATAAAAATTACACTGAGTACAACGTGACGACTTTTTCTGATAGGGCTCCATCAAACGAATTTGCCAAGGGCCCTAGATGATAAAGTTACGCCACTGGTGACTGCAGATTGGAATACGATTGTCACCACTTTCTGATATTTAGATTTGTTGAAGAAGGGTCTGTAGGATTAGTCGTGTAGATTCAGAAGCTTGGCTTACATGAGATCTGATATCGTTTTCACACCACAAACCTTGTTGTGGTCGTCTTGGCAACATTTGACATAAAATGTTTTTGGTGGTAAGTATTACATAAACAGGTTAATATCGATATATTGTCCTTTTCTGATAAAATCTGCAGGAAATCTTTTCACTATTGGGAAAAATGAATTGAAAAATCAAGAAATTAATTTAAAAAAAGGTGGTGCAAATTAATGTTTCTTAGCCGGCGGGCAGCACAGGGGAAATGAAATAAATTGTGCCGTGAGGGCGGCAATCAGACCCGGCACAGGGTTTATAAACAAAATGGGCGGCTCACTCTGACCGCTTTTGAGATATTTACGAGAGGAACAACCCGAAATGTGACTTGCCGTACTTCATATAATCGAAATTTACCTTTATTTATATATCTTACCTGAGAGTGAGTTTCTGTATGGTCGTCTGCGTGATTTCATCTTGTCTATTTTCCTCATTATAACAGTCAACCTTGCAGCGTGTCGCAATATAATCTTGTATATGATATTTTTGTTTTATGTCTGATGTGATAATAATTGACCTAAGCTTAATCATGCTTACCAATGAAGTGAATGAGGCTCTAGCGCCACCCGTACTGGAGCCCTTTGAATATCAAAATCTTCGCATGCGTTGAAAAAAACCGAACCCATCCGTGATATTGTAGTCATAATATCGTCCAAGCCGAGTCCGACTACAGTGACCCTAATGTGTATCCTCGGTCGCTGTTATGATAGGCTCCAGTGTGGCTTGCAAAATCGGTCTTCGATTTGTATGTTCGGCTGCATGGCGAACATGCAGGAGTCACCTGCGAGTGACTGTATTATAGAGAATAATTAGTTGCGCAGCTACAAGTCCACTCTCGCTAACTCAACCCTCCGGTGCCGATGGACTGATAGGCAGGAGATTGGCCGGACGTTTAGGGCATTAGTGGAGGTCTTTAAAGCCGACATCCAACAGGCAAGACATTCGAACTACACCGGAGGTGTGGACCAGAAGTGTCTTCGTCTTGTTCTTTAAGATGGGTGATAAAACTCTCTTGAAGAATGTAGACTGATATTGCTTCTGAAACACATTTATAAGTTGTTTTCCAGAGTTGTAACGAACTGTCTTGCCATAAGATTAGACTAGTCGAAGTCCAACCAACAGAGCAGGCGGGGTTTCGAAAAGGCTACAAGCACTGCGCATCACATCCATACTGTTCGGTAGCTTATACATAAGACCGAAGTGTATAACCAGCCGCTTTGTATGGGATTAGTTGACAACGCTAAAGCATTCGACTTCGTCGAAATCTGGGCTGTTCTGGAGGCTCTGCAGCGATGCGGTATCGACTGGCGATATTGAGGTGATGAAGTGTCTCTTCAACGCGAAGATCTTGAGTTTACAGAGTAACGTTGTTTTCTCAGATAACTTGGAAAGTATTTACAAGATACGCTATAAATACCTATTTGAATGCATTATAAGTTACCTACGATAATTGAGACTAACCGATATTTAAACAACCGCAATGGCAACTATACGAGTACATGCTTAGTACTTACATAATATTAATCACATACAGACCTTTTAGGTGGTAGGTATACTAACATTTTTGAGATTTTTGAATATACTCACGTAATCAAGGTAATTTACACAAATGATTGTGGAGTTAACGAACTAGATCCAAATTAGGACGTATATGTGTTTTGAATGTAATATTTACAGTATGTTGTAGAATAATGATAAACAGATTGTATAATGAACAGCAAATTGGGTATCAATCAGGACACTGTGTCCCTGCACGAAGGTCCGTTAATTGAATGACTCAAGGCCTTTTTTTACGGAAATTAGAAAAGTTTGTGCGATCCGTGGAATAAAAATAAACTCTTATACAACTAGTAGGGAAACATGACGTCGCCAAAATGTTTACGAGTAGCAATTTAGTTGAAATTTCAATTTTTTTTATTATATCGCAAATATTTACACCCATAATGGATTCTGAATATGCTTAATCGTATTTTATTCGGAAACATTCAATGAGATACAGTCGTTACTATTTAAATAAATTGAATTGCATTATAAATAAGAGACGTCATTAGGACAATATCAACATTATCAACTCGTAATAAGCAACGATTATCATACGAAAGACGACGTAAATCCAGTAATGTAATTCCGCTGAGCAATTAAAGCTCGCATTTTTGAGAGAGTTATAAAACGTTCGTCGTAATATTAATAGATAACTTTGATAACAAAAATATTATTTTCTTGTATTCTTGCCATAGTTATTCTCGCTCCCAACTAAATTAAGTTTCCGCGAGACTGTATCACGTCAAAGAGAAGATTTCATCTGATTTATGACAACAGTACAATGCAGACGTTATGGTAAGAAAAAAATGCACGACAAACGTATTATTGTGAATTATATTCTTCTGAGAGCATTACTTGCTTGTACAATAAATACAATATACACATGCTGTATATTGTATTGTATATTGTTACATGTAACACAAAGTCGTTTATTGTTCCCAGGGTTCCGCCAGTCGCTGTGACTGGGTTACGTTTGACTTGTTGAAGCCGAGTAGCCACCATTCCCAAATCAAGACCAGGCAAGCCGAGATGCGTTCGGAAACGAAGAGATAAGAAATACAAGAAGGACAAGAGTCCAACGATGTTTTCGTTAGCCGAAGGTTGCGGGTGCGTCAACTTCCGTGGCGGGCGGCGCACGCGCTCGCTCGGCGACGACTCGTCCTCATGTAGAAGCTCCGAGATAGAGCAAGAAGTGCCCAAGAAGTTGGGCAGGAGGGTTCTAAATGGAGAGTGCACCATCAAGGCCCTCGCGCCCTTCTTGAAGTTCTGGCGAAGAGACGACGTTAGCATGACCAAAGCTGAAAGAAGTAAGTTTTTTTTCATTATTGTAGATCAGTTAGTGATATATGATTCTGATACCGTGTCATATAGTTACTATATGATTGTAAAAACAGGAGCACATATGTAATGTGAATCGAAGTTTTACCATACTTCTCAGAACAATAATTTGGTTTCATGTGAGCCACCAATGAGGTGTGGACTGTTGCCTTTCGATCTGGAGGAAGCAGGTTCAAATCCCATGTCTTTTCGAATTTCCGAAATTATATGTACGTTTATTACAGTGAAGGAAAACATCGTGAGTAAACCTGCACGTCTACGAAGAAATTCACGCGCAAGTGAAGTCGGTCAATCCGCACTGGGCCCGCTGGACTACTACGGCCTATACACCCTATGCATAATAATAAATGGTGGTGATGCATTACATACCTATTAACTTTTAAATAGGAGGCAAGTTAAAATTAAACATAAAACATCGTCACTTAGTAAACGTTTTGAAAGCAAATGCTTTTTCAGAACCTAGGAATACAAAATGGGAATAAAAAATCTTAAATGGATATTTTTGTCGAATCTTTGTTTGATTTTAATTTCATGAACCATACCAACTGAACATCAATGTTATTCCAATGAATGATGGCGACAGAAACGACTTCTTAAGTTTGAAAGAGTTTCGTTGATCACTTGATTGATGATAAGATTGTATCGATTGCTTTTAATGTAATTCATGCGGAATTAATGTGCTCAAATTCAGTGTATTAGGTTCAATAATTTTATTAACTTTTTGAAATTAGAAAAATCAAACAATTGTATTGGTCAGTGGACCGCCTAATGCAAACTGGTGGATTCTATATTACAGTTAGTCAAGTGAGATTACGTTGTAGTTTCTAGCAAAAGGCATTATACATGTTAGTAGCCTAACGTCTTAACATCTTTGAATTGCTGAACATATTCATTACTAAAGTGCAACACAATGATTTATTCTTGTTTTGCAGATAAGTCCTCGAAGAATCATAATATACCCAATAATAGAGCAAAATTAATTACGTTATTTAATATGACTAGATCAAATTCATTGCATTATCAAAACAATTAGTGTACATCCAAGGGACCAAACTGAAATTAATGTACTCAATAAATATTCAAGGTAAGATATCGTAAATTGGGTTTTGCGTAATGTAAGGTGATTCACATTATCATAAAGGGTGAGGTCGCGTGAAAACAAGAGCTCATTCCTCATCCTACGAGAGGGTTGATTGTTGAGACAGAGAGTGATTAGTCATATATAATTTGATAAACATCCAATTTATACTGAAATAGCTTTAATTTTCTAGTAACAATTAACTACTCGGAAAATTCGGTCCTTACCAAAATGTCCCTGAATAAAATAACTATCGTAGCCATTAAATCTTTATAAATATTATGAAGATTATAACACGAGTTCTTTGGGAATTCATTCCGAAAATGTTTTTGGCCTTTTAATAGATTATTTATTCATAGTCCAAAGTGTTTTCACAGTTAAAAACTACGATAAGTCATATCCAATTATACAAGTTAAGAAAGGTCGTAATAACTACTGAAAGTTAATATTAATTTTGAGACAAGTAAGTGCTAAATTAAGTTCCAGTTTTCAAGGGACGGCTCTTAGAATACTAACTTGATGTAATATGTTTCCCAATTGTTGTCATTTGAAGCAGTATTCTGAGCAGTATTTTATATAAAGGAAAATCTTTTTATTTACTTTCTTTTGGACGCTAGCTCACTTCCTTAAGCCAATAGTGTGAGGAAATTGTGTTATCCCAGTGAGTAAGTGTGACTGTCAATATCGGAGTCCCACTAGACCCGCCGTATGTATCTAATGGTCAACAGAATTTGTGATGAATTCCTTTTTCTTTATTAAACTTTTTTAGATTAGATTGATCATTTTTCAATCTTTTGAATCCAATCAATAATAATATTTATTAAAAAGAAGCAGATAAGACTATGTGCGCGTGTTGTGAAGACTCGACTATGGCCCACTTAGGTCGTATATCAGTTTGCATCGACCGCAGCAACGAACACGTCTCTTCGTTTTGTATGTGCTTCTTACCAATTTTAATCAAGTATACCATCTAACGTGTTTCAAAAATGTACAAATTATGACTTTAAGGGATTTCATACCACATATAAATATTTTAATATATTAAGCTAAATAAGAACAATTTTCATTTTAATTTCCCAAATAATCAACAATTGGGCGGCCATTATGAAGAAATTGAGGGATAATTGGTTTTCGTGCGAGAGCGTCAAGGACCCAAAACGTCTATACTCAGTCCATCCACTTATTTTCTGTTTGACAGCTCACATCTATGAATTACTGTTATATATTCGACATAAATGTACTCCAGTAATAACGCTTATAACATACTTTATTGACGGGTAATGCTCTCTTAGTGAAATGCCCTGTGCTGTGCATAATAATGAGACGCAGAATGTCCTTAATCATCAAGTATCGATTTATTTGTTTTTGTTCCATTGTTTTTTCGAAAGCAGCTTTGGATTGTAAAATGCACTTGTTAAGGTAAATTTAATGTTCAAACGCTTAGTTAATAACGAACACATCAAGTTTTATTAAGCCATTTTTACATACTAGGTTGTAGACTCGGTACTGAGTCGTCTAGGTAGGTAGTGCCAGATATTGCCCCGTGAACTTCTTTTTAATATAGGATATCATTGCCCGTGAAATAGAAGTGTTTTGCTCTTCTGTATCGGACAGGTCAGGACACTGTAGCTAGTAAAATTACCGGTATAAAAGAACTAACATCTGTTGTCTCGGGTGATGGATGCAGTGCGGCATTGATGGAGAATAATAAATGTCTATCAGTTGTTGGTCTTACTGCCGCTCTGTCATGGTCAGGCGTATCAATAACCATCAGGTGAGCGCCCTGACCGTCCTATATACTTTGTAACATATAAAAAATTAGGCAATGCTTTTTATAATGAGACATATTTCAATGTTATGTTTTCCGCCATCATGGTGGAACAAACATTTTTCCGAATGGTCACATCGCGATTTCATATCGCAGTCATGTACCTATTCACTATAATAGTTAATCTAAATCACGGTTGGTATATCATTAAATTAAATATCCAATAAACTTACATTCTTTTTTATTCAAAGCAGTCCTGCATTTTTCACAGTTTTCGTTTTATGTAATCAATGTCTATTTGGACAAATGTTGACTAACAGTTATTTCGTATTTGTAAATGTATTAAAATATATTTTACATTTTGAACCTTCTTTCTATCTCTCAAGCACTCGAGCTTTCATTTATTCTTTTACATTTTGTAAAAGGAATTTTACTTCTCCACAAACGTACCGTCGAATAACGACAAAATTATTATCGGAAATAGAACCGCCCGTTTTATTCGTCGGGAAAAAGAAAAACTGCTATTTTGCTGTTTATAAAGAAGCAAAAGAATTTTTTTCGTCAAATATTTGGATTATATACTACTAAATTTAATTCTTGGAGCGAATTCAAACTCGTCGCTCCGTGAAACTTGTTAATTATGTAAACCAACTATACGCAAGCAATGAAGGGTTGTTTATGAGTTAGTTAAATAGACAGTATAGTAAGGCACTCCAGAGTTCCCAAGTATATTTTATGTTATGTAGTTAATTGATATCAGAGTAACAGGCGTCCTATTGTTACTTGAATTGGAGATTCGCCTTATAAATCTAAGTTCGAATACTAAAGAATTTAGTTAATGAACATACTAAGTAAACACGAATACAATGGATTGGAATTCACCAGCACTGGAAAAAAAACATTCGAAAATTCCAAATATTCATACAATTTTATTTATATAAACGTCTGAATAAGTTGTGGATTTAGGTACCGCTTCTTAATATTTAAAATAGAATTATTGAAACCACAAGGCGAAAATTGGAAGCCTACTCGTTTGGTATGTAGAGGGTTGGTTCCTACAATTTTAGCCGTTACTTCTTCTGATGGACCAATAAATCCCTGTCCTTTCCTTAATCAATCAGATCAATAGGGTTTAGTTTGTTCAACTAGGTATACCTTAGGTGGCAGTTCGGCAAAATTACGTTTATGATTAGGTAAAATGCAGCAGTTTGAATAAGTTAAATAATATTTTTATACAATAGGGAAAACGAGCAGCATGTAAGTATGTTTTTGCAATACGAGTACTATAAGGGCAAATAAATGCGCTACCGACCTATTATACATACATAATATGCTCTTTTTTTAAGGATGCCAAGTCGTTTTCTCAACAAACATTTCCGATGGTAATTACTTCCAAAGTTTTGTCGTGCGTGGTAAAAAGTTTTGACAAGAACGTAGTGTGAAAGGCTTTCATTATCTAGGTGATGTGCCGATGAAGCGTATATTGTAAGTATACAAGGCCAGTACACAGAGACTGGGACTGCTTCTAGTGCGTATAATTTCAAATTCCAAAAAGCAAAATTTTTTTGGAAGCTGTACATCGTAATTACGCTTTTATTTCTTATATTTTCCTAAAACGCGCGCGCGCATTTTGAGCAAATAATATATAGCAATAGTTACCATTCGAGAGTATTCGTTAAAAAAGTTACGTCAGACAATTTTAATCAATAAAATATTGTAGGTGAACATGTGGTTCTTAGAATTTGAGTTGCTATTTTATATTTTTATCTACAAACTAATCATTCCGCTGTAATATTTTCAATCATCGACGAAGGTTTCTAATAAAAATCTAATTTTAACTTATGTTCAATTGGTTGTCTGCGGATAGATAAGAAAAAGTGTGTATTCGATGAGATTTTTATGTCTTCAAAGCTGAGCACTTAAATAGCCGTCTGCAGTTTGATATGCTGTCCAATTTTTTTTCAAAATCGATTCACCTAAATCTATTTGTAGGCATAAGATATCCACTGGTAAGTTCAATGCATTTTTAGACGAGAACTTTTGGGCCCCATCGGTCATTAAATTTTCAAAGTATGAGCGAGTCAATTAGTATTAAATATAAACGAAAATATTGTCATCCCTTGTCTTTGATCAAGTGCCAAATGCAATTATTATACATATTGTCAAACCTTTGATGAAGAAATACCACTTGACTTACATTATTACATTACACAAAATGCGTTCTTAGTATCTTATTAAGTATAGGTGCGTGTAATTAGTAATTAAGATTCACAAGTTAACGAGTTTCATTTTACGTTAATTCAATTTGAGAAACGTGATTAACTTGTTGAAGTTTACAGCACGGCATGCTTGGTGTTTCATTAATTTTTTGGTATACAGGGATACCCCTGTTTCATTCAGTTCATTAATTGTGGTTAAAAAGAAGCAAGTAAGTAGCCTGCAGGTAGTGCATTTTGTGTTTAATTTCATTACCTGCAGACAAGGAGACGGTTCACCTGATTCTAAGCGAAACTGCACCATTACCGTAATGGTTGGACCATTAAACGATTGAGAAAATTAAATGTAGGCAGGAGGACAGGGGTTTTGGGGCTTCGATACCTCAGTCACAAAACACAGCTTGTTCACAATACTTTTAGGGTTCAATAATCAGGTGCAAAAATTAAACCTTATAGATGTGTCATATCCGTCCGTCCGTATGACACACCCTCTTTTCTCTGAAACTATAAAAACTTTAGTGTTCAAATTTTGTACTTTTGTATCGTGAAGGTCTTTTTTAAAATGATATTGAGGTTTCTAATATATTTTTTATAAATTTAATATTTTGCGCGAGACACTTCCAGAGTAGCAAAAAGGTGTCTCCCTTTAACTTGTTAAATATGGGATTTATAAATGAAACAAATATAGTATGTACATGAAAACTAACAACGAAAATTGGTTTGTACGACATCTATTCAGTATTTTTTTACGTTATAAACGGTCAACCAATATTTTTATAATAAATCTATAGAGGTGCCTAAGTAAATAAAAATAATTTTATTTTAAGTTACTTGCTGCTACGGAACGCTTAATGGGCGAGTACAACTCACACTTGGGTAATTTTATTGCTGTGAGGTTGTGGTACCCGGTACCCCGGTTGAGCCTGCACATTCAAACCGACGCATGGCTCTCTAAAAATCTGTACCTGGTCTAGATTTTGGTTTATCGAGAAGCTACCATGGTAAATAAGAACTTAAATTCATCATCACCATCATCAGCTGATTAAACGTCCCATCGAGGAGCACGTGCCTTCTCGTAAAGGTGTACTATAAGCCCTAATCCTCCACGAGGGCTTAGTGCGTATTGGCCGACTTCAAGCAACCTTTGAATCTCGTCGCAGTCTTGGTTTCCTCACGATATTTTCTTTCACCATAAGAGCGTCTGACAACGAACATTTAATTTTGTTATTGTTTATTGAATCGTTATTTAGAGGCCTGAACCCCAGCCCATGTTAATCAGGTTCCTAATCCATGCCTACAACGTATTCATAGGGGGCATCTACCATGAGACAGCTAACTGGCTGAGAGAATCTAGTTTATCTGATAATAACAATAATTATATTAAGATCGTCTAAATCAAGTTCCATTCCCACATTCACAGTTCAAGTAGCTGCCGAACAAAGCCTAGTGTGTTAGGCTTGAGTTGTGAAAAGTATATTTTGAGATCACTGACAGACTACCATTAACCTGTTTTGATATTATTATTGTATGACCATGTTTGTTGTTACTCGTGTACTCATACTAATTATTGATTAAAAGTTTTTCAAAAATTATTTTTACTAGGTACTGTTATAATTACAGTTCGGCTTCAAAATAGTTTTGATTAAACTATTTTACATAATTAAAGTTTACATAATTAAAGTTTATATGTAACATAAATTTTCATAGAATTTATCAAATAACTTTCTGACTAGGGTGCTGTCTAAAATAATGTGCCTGTCTGAATACAAAGAGTAATTTCTATCGTAAGAGTTAAATCATGTAGCGGACAGACAGCTAACAATCTCTAATACAATAAACAATAGGTAATATTATATACAAAGTAAAATAAATATACTTACGAATTTAATATACGCATTGACAAACGGAGCCATATACTAATATTAACTTTTAATATGTACTAAATAAACTGCCCGTGACTTTGTAAGTATATCATTTATTTTCCGTGTTTTAAACAAATTTGGTCCTGCTAATTAGTTAGTAAAAAAGACAAAATTGCTCCGTTTTTGGTCGGACCCTTTATACCGTCGCGTCGGTCCCAATTCACTGGGAATAGCGGAGGACTTTATAATTTCCTTTCATTTACTTTCTTAATTGGAACAGTTATACAGGTTTAATTTTTAAATTCATACAAGTCTTATTGCCATGTCTCAAAAGCAGAGATTTCGTTTTTCAACAGATTGTGTAAACTAAATGAACGAGACCCCAAAATCAACAAAGTGACGAAATTTTTATAATATTTTGAATTTTATCTTACCGCTTGGTTTATGATGGTGATTTGTTTACAAAATAAATGCTAGTGGCTATAATAATATTATGAAGAACTTTAACCCTAACTTATATTATGGATAGGTAAGGGAGCCATTACTTATATTAATTTATCAATCTTGATCGATTTTTCAAAGCATTTAGGAGATAGTAGCCTATAACTTAACATATTTTCTAACTACTTTCATAATACTGAGTCAAATAATTTATTTGCTATTTATTAATTTTAGTTCTTTATTTACCTATATTATAGGCTAATGCTTAGTTTGGGTTTGATGGCGCTGTGTGAGTGTCTGAGGATATTTATTTTAATAATGTTTAACCGCGCGGCGCGCTTGATTGGCGTGAGTTGCGTGACTTAACAAAGCGATTTCAACAAAAAATGGTATGGTATTAAGTTAGCTTGCACACTGGATAAAATGAGGATAAATATTTTATTCCGCGAGTAACACCGCGGGGCACAGCTAGTATTATATAATGCACACTTCAACTGAACATGCCAGGCTAGTAATGGAGCAATAGAAAGGAAAAGGATCGCGAGTAGGTTGTGTCAGCAAGTAAGCATAAATTAGGTCATCGATTGCTGACATTGAAACTCAATTATTAACCTATGATACGGAAAGGTTCAGTAAATTCGATGATTGTTTCTTTTCCGATACTTTTTTTGCTTCTTGAGATTCATTTATCGGTTTTTTCCTTATCTTTAACCAACTGGTCCTATTAACATGTTTTTTATAAGCCAAACTAAGTGTATTTTTAGTACTAGGTATTTTCAGTATTTTTATTTCATAATTCTTTAAACTTATTGCTTTACTTTTTTTTATAAGAAGCCTAATAGGCAACCAAATGTGCAGAATTTTCACCCGATGTCAAGTGAAACCACCGTCAAGCCACTTGCAAGTCTGAAGGAGTATTTAGTGTATTGCCCACCTTTAAACAGAAAGGGGGATAAGGAAATTTTATGCTTACGGTAATCCAACACATTCGGTACGTTGTTCCATGCTGGTTTTTTGTGAGGTCGTGGTACCTCTTCGGTTAATATATCCCATTCGAGCTGAAGTGGCTCATTGGTGTGGACTATTGCCTTACGATCTGGTGGGTGCAGGTTCAAACCCCGCCACGTACCAATTTCTTTTCGAATTTTTGAAATTATATGTACGTTTATACGACGCTCTTACGGTGAAGGAAAACATTGTGAGGAAACCTGCGCTACTACAAAGAAATTAAAAGGTTTTGCGTGAAGTCAGCCAGTCCACACTGAGCCTGCGTGGATTTTTAGGGTTTCTTTTTTCTCCGAAACTATTAGCACTACACTGTTGCAACTTTGTTAGTACAATATGTGTTCTGTGAATTAAGGCTTTCACAAGAAACTAGAATATAATTTTGAACTGAAACTCAATATTTTTTGTCAAACCCAAACGTGAGGTGTGTCAATGAATGGTTTTTAAAATGATATTGAGGTTTCTAATATCATTTTAAGTTTGCGCGAGCGACACTTCCAAAGTGGATACTTTTTTATACTCTTAAAAAATATATGTGATGTGCATTACTATGAAAACTAACAACGAAATTTGGTTTGGATATCTAGTCCGTAGATTTTTTATCGCGCATATGATTACTTCCTAGCCTTATGATGGAAAAGAAAAAGATATGAGGAAAAATCTACTGAAACTGCCTTTTAGTGACAAAACTAAGTTGGAATAAAAGAAAATCTGCAGTAGGTACCATTCATTTCCGGCTCGAGGATTAATGTGTGCTTCCTGGCAAACATGGAAAACATTGCGAAATCGGGATCTCCGAATTGGTCGAAATAAGAAAAATGCGTAACATCACCCAACAATATGTTAGTTATGTTCTCGTATATGAATAGATCACATAGCCATTATATGAATAAAATTAAAAAATGTTCCATTTTGTATGAGGTTAAAATCTTTTTAAGAGGTTCGTGGCTCTGGTCATCGCCAAATACCTACGCATACATAATATGTCGCAAACTACCCAATGATTAATATCATCATCAACATCATCATCATCATTAAACGTCCCCATCGAGGGGCACACGCCTACCCGTATAGGCCTTAGTCGTCCACGCGGGCCCAGTGCGGATTGGACGAATTCACACAACCTTTGAATCTCTTCGCAGGCGTGCATGAAGGTTTCCTCACGATGGTTTTCCTTCACCGTAAGAGCGTCGGATAACGTACATATAATTTCGAAAATTCGAAAACACATTGGTACGTGGCGGGATTTAAACCTCAGCCCTCCCGGTAAGAGGGCAACAGTCCACACCATTGAGCCATCGACGCCCCGATGATTAATATAATTCTCATTAATTGTAACTACACAAATTGAATTTATGCACCATGTGTATGAAAATAACCGATAAAAAAGAAGCAACAAATTTGAGTAAAAGAGATGGTCATGCTAGACGTAAGAATGGCGAAAGATACAGTGAGCACCACAGACATCCGAATATACAAAAATCTGTGGTGAGCACAAAAACTTGATCATGGGGATCAACGTTTTGTGCAGTATAAAGAAACTTTTATGTGCATGAACATATCTGTAGGAAGCAATAGCAATACATATCTCTATTTGTCCTGGATGCTTTCTATATATAATATGTTGTACGAGTATTTACAAAAACAATACAAATAAGTATGTTTATCCATTATTTAGTACCCATAGAAAAGACCTCTTGGTTAAATTGGAGCTATATGGTGTTGTGTTAATGTCTGTGGATATTTATTATTTATGTTGCGTGTTGGCGAGTAGCCAGGGCCTAGTTCGATATCGCAGTGCCGGATTAAGACTACTCGGGGCCCTAAGCAATCCACACTTGTGGGCCCCCTGTCAGTATTCAACAGGAATAGTAGCATGGCGCAGTAGTTGACAACATAGGTAATGATTTTTCACTTTGTGATGTTAGTTTTGTCAGTTAAGTTAGGACATGCAGGCTTTATCACCTGTTCTCCTAAAAAAAAGACGATTCCGTGCTTCGGAGGGCACGTTTAGCCGTCGGTCCCGGCCGCCTTCGAATTGTCGTTAGTCAAAAACCGTCAAAGACCGTGAAGCGGTTTCAAAACTCTGAAACAGGGACTTGTGTGGGTCAGTCCACTCGCTAAGAAAAAGAACAAGAATTTGTCTTTAAAAAACCTACACGATTAAAAAAAACAAGATAACATACTCGAATCCGCGCACTGCGAAAAAAACGCAAGTCGATTTTGCATGTAATATTTTCACCGAACATAATCGCAGTGCGCGCATAGGTTACTATTGAAACATTAGTATTTTGTAAAATAAGATGAAATATTTAACGTACTTGGAACCGGAGTAGGTGCCAGAAAACAAAAACTAAAGTACCTATATTTAATTATTTACAAAAAAAATGCGCCTTGCGGCTTTTCGGGCTTGACTGATGATGATTCCCAGTAAAACCTTCTGTTCATTTTTTTGTGCTTCTCGGGCCCCCTGACGTGGGGCCCTAAGCTAGGCTTAATGTTGCGTGTTGGCGAGTAGCCAGGGCTAGTCGATATTCGGCAGGTTATACTGCGAGCAATGGAGGTTGTTGGTGAATTAAAAGTTCCTTAAAATCTCAAGCGTGTTATTGACAATTGTAAAAAGAGATTCTTGTACTACAAGTATACTACATGTATTGCATTGTTTCAGCTATGAAAGCGGCGATTCTGATCCAGCAATGGTACAGGCGGTACCTGGCCCGCATGGAAGTACGGCGGCGGTATACTGGACTATTTCCAGAGCATCGAGTACGCTGGTGAACAGGACCAAGTCAAGGTAACGGTTTATTAAGTTAAACTCTTTTATTTTTTTAATTTAGATCTGGGGCACGGTAGCGCTCCCGCAAGACAAGCCAAGCGAAGCGCAAGGCCCTACCTACCTTTTCTCAGTGTTTCGTCGTTTATTTAACCCTCATAGAGGTAGTTTTCGTTGTACCAAATAGTTCATATTATCACGATATGGTTTTCATAATTTTTGCGTCCATGTGTCCAAGTATACATCTGTGTTTCAGTTTGAAGTGCGGAACAATGTGTTGACTTCATTCCCAAAAGGTCTAGTCTGAGGCCAGCAAGCGATGTAAGGGCACCCTTAACTTAATTTCATTCACTGAATGCGGATCAAAGAAAATCTTAAGGAATCCCTGAATGTTACAGCAATATAATGTACTTTGTATTATTTTTTGCGTTTATATGAAACTATCATATCTATTCCAATTTATAGGAAATTTGCATAAAATATAATGCTTCTTCAACTGAAACTAATGCGTGAATAATTTCCTTAGTACTTAGTGACTGACGAGCAGACAAATCGAAGCCAATTAAGACTCTTATGTAAAGGAAATAATTAATATACGTAATACATATTAAAAATGAGTAGCGTTTTGTCGTGTGTTAGTCTCTGATATGGGATTTAGCAATTTGTTATTGTCATGTAATCACCAAGACGATCTTTGGCTTTGCTTAAGGAAGTTCTGTACGATAAAATTTTGCTGATGATACAAATCTTAATCAGACGATCTTTACGGATTTGCTTAATATAGCTGTTTTGATGTTCATGGTGCCGTAGGGACTTAAGAGAGGCAGAAAACAATATTTTCAGCATAAATATTTTCAATAATTGTTGTTTGACACAATGAAATTTGTACCTTTGGATCGGTATAAACTGATAATTTCTGGTAAGGTCATGGCTTCATCAATCTTATTAGTTCTCGCACTATATCAGTGGTGTTATTGGTATAGCGGAATAAACTGGCTTAATATTTTAAAATCACAAGTTTCAAATGGTTTGCGAACCTTTTATCAGTGTCGCGGTTGTAGTATAGGGGACAATTCAAAGTTAGGAAAATGGTAAAATAATTTTAATGCCTGTGAATTTAATTGTTAAAGTTCGAAGGCTGAGGGTACAAAAATATTTAGCTGAAACCTTGTAAAGTACGCGTAATAACCTTCGAATCTCTTCGCAGCGTGCATGAATGTTTCCTCACGATGTTTTCGAAAACACATTGGTACGTGTCGGGATTTGAACCTCAGCCCTCCTAGTAGAAAGGCGACAGTCCACACCATTGAGCCACCGACGCTCAACTACTACTTACTTAATTAAATTATTATTATGAATTATTATAAATAAGATTACTTTAATTAAATTGTATGGAACAAGTACGACCCGCCCGATACCGAGATTTTTAAATTCCTTAGCACCCTTATGATTTTATGTATCCTTGACCTGACCGTAATCCTAAGATTTTCCGGATTCCCTTTAGGTGACCGGTGTATGTTGTAAGTACCTATAATATAGAGAGCAAGGCGGTTGTTATATGAATTCAACTTTTATATTTCTCTATTAGTATGGGCCTACAACAAACTTACATTACGTATTGCAAATATTGCCCGAACGTAACTTATTTCAAAATCTAAATGTTTATGAATTTATGAAACAGCCGAACTTGATATACATAACCATTCACAGAATTACAATGTCATCATAGTCCAAACTTGTATAGATAACCATCAACAAATAAACATATTTTTATAATATTTTTTGGAAATCCTGGGTAGCAGCAACCCACTCTCACTATGCCATATGGGTCGACAAAAAGTTATTGAATTCTGTGTATATGTAATATTTTTACTAGTTAAGATGTTCTACGTAGCTAGTTATCTTTAGCAATTACGAAACCATGAAGGAATAAAGCCGGGCTTTTTGTGTAGCAGGGATACAAAAGATCGGCTTAAGTGCCTGCTTGACCTTTTTTAGAAGTATTTTCTTATTTTTAATAACCTTAAGGACCCATTTCAGGGAAAATTTTTGGAATTTCACAAAGGTTGTATTAAACATCCTTGGTCCTTTGTAAATGCTTGACAAACACCATGCGTGACAAAAAGTTGTTTTATTAGAACCCTTGATGTAATAACCGTCTTTCCAACCATAACACCATACATACTGAATGGGTGGTCATACTGAAACATAACTAATATTAATTACTATGTCTCTGATATGCAGTGGCGTGCGCTCCGTATAAGCAAAAAAGCAGTGCATACCCTGTGCGTCCAGACAACCCGAAAAATCGCCAACATATTAAATGATTCCTACTTATTCGCCCATTTTCCTCTACAGTTTTAGTAAATTTGCTACACCAATACCTTTATATTTACTTTATCTGTTTCTTTCTTTAATAACAGCTGAAGGTAATAAATAATAAAATTAATGTCTGCTCAATGCTAGAGAACTTAGTCGCTAACTTTGCTTAGTTTAGGCCTAAAAATAAGATTGTACAGGACATATTTCATTACGTATTTCCCTAAATGAATGGCCAGCCGGGACCGAGAGCAAATGGCAAATTCGTTAAAATAGTCCAATTATTAAAGGAACAAATTATGACTTCACTGGGTGATTAACGCTGTATAAATTAAATTTACCGTCCTCTGCCAGAGAGATTCATAAGCGTGAATTTATTCGCCATTTTGTGCAACTGACATTGATAATTAATTTAAAATTGTTTAACGTGTGCTCATTCTGCGGGACTGCGAGGAAAGTTTTACTATAGGAAATGTACCTGCGGGAACATCTGAGTAATGTGAATAATGAATAATTTACGCGTAGATGTGTACGCTAATTTTAACTAGCTTAGGGAGACCGGTTACTAGGTAGCTCTAAGCAAAAGCTAGCAGGTATTCATTGTGGTTTCCTGCTAGCAAATAGGACTTTACGAAAAGGGTACTGTTTGTAAGTTTATAATTTAATGTGTGAATTCAAGAGCGCTTTAAACTATAGTGCTCCGCATAATAATTTAGTCAGCAGTTTATCAAATTATGTTCATAATTTGCTATATATATATATATTTTAAAAATTAGTCATGTGTAAAAGTAACTTGACTTGATTGCCTATTAAAATATTTTAAGTATCTACTAATCTTACCTATGAAACTGTTGAAAATACTTATGATGAATGTCAAATGTTATGTCCCACTAATTCGAAATGTGTTTTTCTACTGAGGCGAATCCAGCAAAAAACTCAGTAGTTACTCTTTTAAAACATTGGTATAAATACGCAAACTGTGTTTATTTTATTTATGCATGTATTATGTAAATAGGGGAGTTTAGTGTAATTTATTTTAGGTTCATCTATTAAGATAATGGTCAAAATAAAAATAATATTAAAAAAAAAGTATTTATTTTATCTTAATAGTTCTCAAGTACGAACTCGCTGAAATTTGCTTCCCTTTGACGTATTGTGTGAACACACGTGTGCTCACTGAACATTTCGAAGCGATCATTCGATGTGAGTGAACTAGGCTATGCAGTCACAACAATTTACGTCAAACTTATCCTATGGAAAACCAGTGGTGTTAACTCTCATTATATTTATTCACAGTCGACGTATTTGCGTATTTTATCATTATATATAAAATTTAATAGGAGTATCTGTTTGTAACATCGAAATAACTATTATTTACCATATGTATAAAAGTTCTTTTACTTTGTTTTGCGTTATTGTTTTTGTACTGTAAATTGTTATTTGTCGTTGAATTATACAGTAAAGCATAATATTTATTTATTTATGAATATAATATACGGTAGGCCCATACACTAACATTTTTGAAAAATAAAGTAATTTAGCAAATTTTGCAATGTCCAAGTATCAAAAGCAGGGGAATTAATTAATATATTTTAACGACCTGTGTTATAATGGTTGAGATGTCAGCTATTACGTTAATGGTTTCGGGTCGGTACTTTATAAGCAGCTTAGATTTTAAAAAAGCGAATATTGGTATGATTAAAAAAAGAGTATATTTCTTCATAATTTGTCAAAGTAAGAGATATTTGCCATTTGGTGATAGATGGCGTTGTGTGATCCTCTGTAAAGGTTAATTTATGATATTGTATTGTGGAACTCAGTCATATAATTCCACACTAAAATAGGAGTGAATTGAATTGTTTGAAGAAGAGCCCTATAAAAGGCATATTGCGTAGAAACACCAATTAAAACTCTGTTCATGCGCTTTAGCGAACTAATGAAATTTTATAGCAAGTGGCCAATTTTCAGTGAAACGAGCGGAGTATTTCGCGGGCACTTCGCTTCATTTATTCACTTATACGAATGTTCGTTTGGTTACGGACGAGTAATGAATGGGATTTGTTATTTTAGTCTTGGTTCCGATACTAGGTAGTACATTATAGGGTTTGATGTCTTTGCCCGCGGTGTTAGCAGCGGTATAAAAATATATTGCTCAGTAAAATTAAAAATATTATTAATATTATCAAAAAGTTAAAATTTATCTGCTCAGTAGCCTATGTGTTTATCCAGGGAGTCAGCTAACTTCATCTCTTCAACCTATCGCAGTCCCACTGTTGGATATAGATCTCCCCATTTTGCACCGATATCTTGTCTCCGCTTTTCTCATTCAGCCTCCACCAGCGACCTTTCGCAAGTCGGTCCATCGGGCCGAGCCGACGCAGTTTCCACAGTGATCCAGCGAGCTATGTCGGTAACTTTAGTTCTCTTGCGGAACATCGTTCTGATTTTGTATTTAAGAGTAGCCTGTGAGTAGCTTTTTATTTGAGAACCAATCCGCAGTCATTGTGTATGCCTCAGCTGCGTATGTAAGTTCTTATCAAATTTATTGCTGCGCGGTACATTACTTTGTTTCTAATTAAAAATTTTTTTTGCTAAAGTAGCCTCAATTTTTCCTTTTACATCAGTTACCTGGCAAGAGAAGTCCGTCTAAATCTGTCCAGCCATTTCCGAGATTACGAAATAAACGAAATATTTGGCCTATGTACCGTATATATTCTTATGCATGTAATAAATAATGGTTATTTATTCAATTATATATATAATATATATTTATATATATATATATATATATAATAATATTATATATATATATATATATATATATATAATATATATATATATATAATATATATATATATATATATATATATATACTATATATTACAAACAGACATCAATTTTATTTATTTGTACCTATAGAAGAAATTAGATGAAGTCAGTCACGTATCGGAAACCAACTATATAGACAGATCCGATAGCCGAAAAGTGGGATCCAGCTGTTTATATGCACGATAGTTCTTGAAAATAGGACACAGTCTATCCATATGACAATGGGATGTTGTCACAAATCATTCAAAAAACCACATATATTCCCTCTGCAGGGCTCAGATCTTCCCTATCCCAGGATTAAAAAGATTAGTCCATATTGTTGACACGGTTCCAGTAATTTTGGCTAATCACTGCTTCAACTCCCTTATTTTTCCATAATTCGGCATTTTAAGTATAAGCTGTATAAGTAGGAGAAAATAGGTGAGCAGCAGATACCCATGGAGTAAATCCTTTAACATTGAATTCCTTAGAGGCCATTCTTACATTCCCGATTTTGCCTTTTGAAAGCCTTAAAAAAGGCCGAGCTCTTTCCCCTAAATCATCATTCGCAAAAAATAATCTCGCAACAGGTGGATTTCCCAATCCAACGGAATATTTTCATATTAAAATCTGTAAAACCCATAGATATGTAGATAATATATATTGTACTCGTACACCAACAAAAATAGTTCTTATGCTCAAGCACATTTCGCGCTGTAAATGATTATAGTAGGGAAATAAGTCTATTCTGTACGGAACTAACCGAATACATCATAATTTTTGCTGCTTCATCCAGAGTGCTTGTAATATATCTGTTTTCACGAGTGTTTATGACATGGATTATACATTGTATGAAGTGTTTTTGTGGTTCTAGACTGCAGTAGGTATATTTATTTCTCGTATGTATAAGATTTGGTAAAACAGTTATATTTATTAGAGTACGGTCCAAAACCAGATTAAGGATATCTTTTTAGTAACTAATTAAGTTCCCAAAGAAGAGGGGTAGGATTTCTTACACCATTATGCTTTATTTCATGTTTTTATGGGAAATTTACTTGAGAGTACTTATTTAGACAAAAACATAAACTTTATTCGTGTAGTAGGGTAAGGTAAACTTTGTGTTGCAGACGACGTCTCAACCGCAACACCAAATGGGTCGTCAATTTACTACTGTTGCACACGCTGTTGCTTCGAAGTTACGAGTATACATTAGACGAATTGTCTGCTCTTCTCCCTGGCATAAAATAAAAATAGAAGCAAAGATCTTATCTTATACGTTGCTTCTAAATATCGCTATATTTAACCGAAAAGCGCTGATAGACGTCTATGGCAGTCCTGTGACTGCCATAGACGTCTAACAGCGCTCTAATAGATTTGCTATTATGTTTGAATAAGTGGCATTTCCAGGTTAAAAAGTTAATCGGTTGTTTGCCTGCCATTTAGGTCTGGTAAAACGCGGGGTCATTTTTACCGCAAGAGTGTTTTAATTAGCTTATTCATTCATAAGGATGACGACATCGTCAACTGGTCCCCACCAAGGGGAACGAGTCTACCCGTAAAGGTTATAGGCCGTAGTCTTCCACGCGGGCCCAGTGCTAATGGCCGACTTTTCCAGTTTCTTAACGATGTTTTCCTTCAACATATAAAAATTTGGAAATTCGAAAATACATGTGGCGGAATTTTGACCTGCACCCTACAGCAGAAGGCGAAATTCCAATGAGCCACCAATGCTCTACTCGGCTCGAACAATAATACAATAATTATTGTGTATACTCGTGCTCCGTTTTTAAACAATTTTGGTGTTCTAAATTCGACTAACACAGGTGTACGTTGTCACAAACTCTTTCGTCTAATATTGTGAAAAGCTAACTTTGTAATACAAGCTAAATTTAGAAACATCAAGGAACACGCCCGGGAACGTTGATGTCAGTTAAAAGGTAATTTTCCACGGATATTGATAGATGTTATCGCCATAAAAATAGGGTGAATTACTTACCAGAGTGAATGTTCGCTTGTGCTCATGCTTCATTGGTTATGACGTGACATTCGGCTTTTGTATTATCACGGTAAAATGAACTCCTGAACAGTAGGTATTAAAACCTATGTGCACATCAAGCACTGTATTTAATATGCAATAACGAACGATTGAATGATAAAATCAAATCGAATATTTTTATTCAGCGGTTCCAGACACAGAAAGTATCTAATACCTTAAACTTGTACCTAAGGCTGTAAAACGTAAAATCCTTACAAATAAAATAAATTACTTGACACTGAATAGGAGCCAACTTGGCAATGTTAAAGTTTATTAAATACCATAACGCTGATATTCCGTGGACACCAAAGCAAGCAATTACAATTTTAATATATTAAACGCATAAATGAATAAATATATGAAAGTAAATTTTAAAAAGATAATATAAAATGAATTCAACGACAAGACACCGAAAGCGAATAAAATAATATAAGTAAAGTTCAAAGTAACCTTTGCATAAGCTAGACGACGCCTGTCAACAACGCCATATAATTGTGACGGGGCCTAATGGAGGAGAAGACGTCATAATAAAATTATTTTATACATTCAGAGAACTTTTTTAACCTTTTGACAAATTGGACTATTAACTCTAGTGCCATTGTATTAACAAATAACATCCGAATGTCCGAAACATGAAAACAAAAATGGCATTATGCCTACTGGTCGCGTGGGGAAAAATTACTTTGAAATTAAAAAAAAGAGTAGGTGACATAGCGTCCGGAAGTAATTCCGCTTCGCATAAATGGTTTTGGGTTTTTGACTCGCCAATTTGCTTCCCTTACGTAACGAGCTTTTAGTTAGTGGGGGAGTAGATCTTTTAATTTCAAACAAATAATATTATAGCACTAGTATACGTTATTGACCCTTACATAGATACATATGAGTCTCCTTCGATGTAATTTCACCCGAGGGACAACCCGTATCTGTATTTTTCGTTATCGTACTTTATGTTTTCGATATGGCTGTGTTCTAAAGTTAGAAGGTTATCCCTTGGAGTATTAAAATGATCAATACATTCTGTGAGGAAATATCATAACATTAGGGTCTCTGCTTTGTTATTTTTGATAAATTAGTCAGCAATAATTTTCATTTTATTAGAAACGGGGCGGTCGGTACGCTCACCTGGATGGTAAGTGATACGCCTTGACCATGACAGATGCATTGTTAAAGAAAATTAATAACAGTAAGTATCGTTATTTTATCAACACTGTTCTGTGCCATTATATATTTTATTCGCTACAAACAAGACGCGTATCTGAAAATGGCCTGTAATAAAATAATAGGTTGATGGCGTATCAACTAGCGTTCGAGTAGTCAAGCAACTATCACAAACTTAGTCGTAGTAATCAACATCTCAAGTATTTACATCATATTCATCTTAATTTAAATACCCAGCAAACCAAAAGCTTGATTCAACCTGTCACAGCAGTCAATAACATCCTTGTTCACGCCCGGACTTTGGGGTTCGTCGCTTTCACGGCAGTGACATTACATTTGCATAGGGAAGGAACAATTGTTATTCGAAGACGACCTGGCATTCTACTTAATTATGTATCTGTAGGTTATTCAATGCAATATTTTCTTAAAGTACTTTTCATTTATCATATTACAATGTTCTGCTTACAAAAATCCACATTTTGGTCAATAATGTCATGCTCGTTACTCTATTTGTCCTCGTGTGAGAATTGGGGTAACGAACATATTTTATTTGTTTTGGTTGATAACTGGGTGTTTTCTTAATGGAGATACGAGTATTATTATGATCATCAGGAACTGCGAGTTATGTGTCAAATGCTTTCAAACATAGAACTTAGGAGATCTAGTTCCGGAGTGGCTTTTGTAGTTTGTGATCTTTAAATATTGTCTTAAATCTTTTACCAAAAACAATAACATTTCTTAGTTTACTATTTATCTCTAGCTAGACTTGCTTAGTTTTCTTTTGTTTGCCTTGAGTAATTGTAAGTTTTTGTATAGTTGTACAACTTTTTCAACGCGCTGCTGAGGCCACATGAAGGACAAGCGGGCGGCCATCTTCCGAACGGACTTCGCGCACTGCTTCTGTGTGTAAGTAATATTATTTATGATGCCGGTCACACTAACAGTTAACGTTTAACCTTAGCGCGATAACTATTGAATGAAGAAAGAAAAACCTTTTGTAGACCTTACAAAAAAAATACTAGTTATGCACTTATTTCTTAAAAACAAACATTAAAACAGGTAAAAGGGTCCAAAGGCCTCAATTTATAAATGGTATTTCCCGTATTGTTGCCTAGCATAACAAATCATACCAAAACATGCTCCGTATTCTAGTCGGATGGTTAAGATCGCTGCGGGTTCGGTTCCCGTGGGGAGGTATAGTCACTTGTACGATTTCTTCCAGTCTTGTTAGGACTTTTCCAGGCTGAGTCCCGAAATAAAGATGATCCGTGCTTCCAACTGCACTAGCTAATAATGTCTTTAGATCTAGTCTTGTTAACACCACTAATCTGCATTACGGACGCGTGGGGGTTCCGACCCTATCTCCGTATGCTTTGCTGTGGTGAAGGCCTGTTCCTTGCAGTGGGACATTATAGACATGTATATAATTGTTAATGTTAAAATTTCTATTGACTTAATGTAAGTTATTTGAATTCGAATAGCTTTTTCGATACTATAAGAAATATAGCCCTGTGCGCTCGGGCTTGGCTCGGTGCAGTTGTAAACGTTATCTGCAAAAGCAGGAGTACTCGTAGTCAGGAATAAAAAAAATGCCATATAGAATTACAGTCAAAACCTGATATTTAAGGAACCGCACAGTTGCCGACTTTATAACCGATAGTCCGTTATAAGCAATAGTGTCATAATATACACAAGTACAGTAGTATATTATCTTTTAGTGTCATGTTGAACACATGGTAAGTTATGAAAAACTTGCAATTTGTACTGAACTAAGGGTGGATTCATATTCATTTTTGTTACCAGAACTTGTCGTCCGAGTTCTCGTAACTTGTTAAATGACTTTCACTACGTTAATGACTGCAGTGTCTTAGTTCGCTTCCCGGATTATCCCTGCTATCCGAAATTGCTAGTTTGAGTGTCAAACTTTGTTTATGTAGGATTTGTATACGTTCATATTATACAGGTACTAAATCCTATAGAACAAGGATGTCGTAGTTAGTTAAAGTGTAAGAAACTATAAGTTCAACAATGATATAAAAAAATGGCCAAGTGCGAGTCGGACTCGCCCATAGAGGGCTCCGCAGCACCAAGTAACATAAAACAAAATATGTTTTATTATTTAAGCACCTACTACAGATTTATTATGAGAAAATTGTGGTCCACGTTTCTGACGTATACATTTTTTTTCTAACAAATGTCGTTCATACTAAGATTTTTAGTTTCATTTCAATGTATAGGAAACCCCAATATAATTTTTTATTTCAAGTTTTTTGTCAAATCTTATAGCGGTTTACAGAAACTATGCTACAGTGTTTGAACAGTGTAGTGATAATAGTTTTAAAGAAAAACGGTGTGACATACGATGGACATCAGATAGACAAGCTTGAGGAATCTATAAGGGTTAAATTTTTTGCCATTTTTTGCTACGGAACCCTAAAAATCAACCAAAACCTTAGTGTTTTAAAAATTAAACTTATGATATCGATTTCATTTTATAACCAAATTCGACCGAGATTCCTAAGTGTTCCTTTATTAATTTTCTGCAAAAAATATTACTCATATTTCAAATGACGTACTTAGCAGTTTTGCTGTGATTTCTTTAATTTTGGTTTGATTGTTTGAAATGTCCAAATACTGTGACTTACGTCCTTTGTTTTTACTGCAAAATTAGGAATATTATGATAGTGTATAAACACTAACATAATAATTCTCAAAAAAAAAATAATTGTGTAGTTGATTGTGAAATTCATTAAAAAATATATTTGAAATTACCTACTCTTTTAATCAGCAAACATTATCTTATTCAGGAATGCCGTTGTTTTACGACAAGTTTGTTTCAACTTCAATTTCTCTGCCTAAAGTTTATACGGACCACATCATTTTTGACAACAGTCATACTTTACTTTGTTTCTAAGTTGCTTTGCGTGTCAAGCCATTACAACTTTTCCCTTTGTTTGGTGTTTATGAAAAGGCTTGAGTAAAATAATTCCTTGAATACAATAATAACGTGAAAAATGACACTTATATTAGACTAGTGGCTGCTCGAAACTTAGATACGGCAATAGAAAAAACAAAACACTTCATGAAAGAAAATAATAAAAAAACTCTGAAACAATTAATCTGTATGGATTTTCACCCACCCACCGCTGCAAAGCGTAAAGGTTACGTAGTATTGACCCCCTTGGGGCAGAGATTCGTAAAGTTTATTCTTAACGGATGTCTTCATGCTATAAAGATCCTAGCTGTAAATTTATATTTTTAGGTTAATTTTTAAGATTTCATGTATAATAATTGAATGGAATTCACTAGTAAGCATTGGGTTCTTTTACAAAAAATTAAACATAATGAGCATCTACATTCCACATTTTTTTAGAGATACTACATTTGAGTTCACGTAGAATCATGGTGAAATATCTTGTAAAATAAAGATGAAGATTTTTTTTAGTAAATACTGCTTTATTACCTATCCTCAATGCGCGAAGCACTGTAAAACTTAAAGCCTATTTTCTACTATAGTTTGCAACTATATAATGTATTTATTACAAAGTTGCATTAAAAACATAATAAAAGTTCACAAGTAGTTTGGATAACATTGAAACGTAACATGT
>PQWD01002888.1:0-36162 GCA_019425675.1 Leucinodes orbonalis
ACACTATTGAGCCACCGACGCTCTAGACGTAATTTCCCTTATTTGTGCTAAATATTGGTTTTAACTATTCTAAAATCAAGTTGTAGCTCAAGTTATCAACTGTGTGTGAACACAACATGGTATCATGGCGGCTGGTAGCTTGCCCTAACGAGGTGTCGCCTGACGGTCACTTCACTTTTTAGAACCACTGCATCCGTAGTAGGGTTGTCACATGCTTTAATTTATTTTATGAATTGAAATATCCACACTAAAAAACACTTAAGAAAGGCTGTAACGCTTGAATTTACATTCCTTTTATAAATCAAAATATCCTCATTAGGTTCTCGAATGGAGACACTGTACCGACAGGGGCAGCGTGGGATAGCATGACGGTTCGAAAAATATGTATTCTGTAATGCCTCCATGGTCTAATGGAAGGAGGACGCGCATTCGATTCCCATGGGAAGACCACAGTGGGCTAAATAAAAAATATGTACCTAGGCCATGAATACATACTCGTAGTTTAAAAGACAAATGTCTTTAGAAGAAACGGACTAAACTTATTCTAGATACTTTGTGCAGCCCTGAAAATTTTATCTGGCAAGGTGAGATTTTCCCGGTAGAGAGTGATACGACGCGTTACGCATCAAAAGTTATTATCTTTAAGGCCATAAAGCTTTTAATTGACCATTACTTTATGCTGTTCACATATCTCACACCATACATTCGTCAGAGTCATCAAACATTTCACTATGAGTATAGTTGATAATTACTTGTTTAGGTGTGACGATGTAGCTACTGTAGGCTGATGATGATGATGATGATGATGTAACTACTATATATATTGTAATAATAGGAGTTTCTTGCCGGTTTCTTCTCGGTAGATACCAAACCTCCGAAGCGGTAACAGATTCATTTAAATTATATGTTAAACACTGGAATTGCAGAAACGGCTACCAATTTCCTACTTGCAATACTTACAAAATAAATTGGATAAGCGCTGCACGGAGGCATCTTAAAGTTTCCTTCCTCAATCCGAAGTAACTCTCAAGTCGAGTACTATTTTGTTATTTAAGCATACCATTTTTCTGAAGAGCTATTGACTGGAGGATGCCTTGAGCCCATGTTTTGAGGTGTAAGACATTTCGTATTACCTCCTTTTGTAAATATTGCATTTCTATATATACTCTTTACTTGTTTTTTTTCTACTGGAAGTGTATTGAGGGCTCGGTGGCGTAGCGTAGATCTAAATAGTCCAACCAAACCTTGCCTAGCCCAACAAGCGCGGGTTAGTGTTCCTTATTTAAAAAAACATAATCAATAGTTATATCAAAGTTAAATCTAAGTATACAGGGGTAGGGTATAAGAACCGATGGCCGATGGGGCGGTAAATCATTAAGGAGGTATTCGATCAGCAGTGATGTTTTATGCTTTACAGCCTAAAGTATCTACTGCTTAGGATCATTTTTTTTTACAATTATAGGTTTGCGTTTGACGCCGCCTTGCCTGATGTTAAGCACAGACGAAGCGCCTAGGATGGAGCACGCTTACCTAGATAAAACCTATTCACTCTTGATTTAAAGATCCCCATATTGTACCTTTCGGGAAACACAAACTCCTGCAGCGAGATCCACAGCTTCGCAGTGCGAATAAAAAACGAGGATTCAAAACGCTTCGTATGACATCTTGGAATTTCCACCGTGTACGGATGGCGTTTTGCCGACTAACGGGTAGTCCGATGTGAAAATGGCTTGGTGGAAAAAGTTCATGCAGTTCCTGTGCACACTCCCCGAAGTGTATACAGTAGAAAACCGAGAGACTTGCGACTCCACGCCGGTGTTCAAGGCTTTGCAGCCGACTCTCGACCAGAGAGTCGTTTCCAATCAATCTTTACTTACTTTATTTTATAACTGATGATCTATAACCTACTTGAACAAATCTGTTATTTGTGTTTCTGATATTCTGCGCCCAAATCACTAAAAAAGCCAATCCATATCGACTGCAACGGTACTGATAACAGTAAACCCCTTAAAATTGAAGATAAGCGAAGATCGTCAGCAAAGTTATGAAAAATGTATACTTTTATAAGCTCAGTTAATATTAAAGCAAACGACTACTTTCCTCCTTATTAACTGTAGCAAAGATTGAAACGGGTTCAAGAGATTAAAGCGAGCTCTCAATTATGTAACAGCTGTTCGTTTAGTCTAGGCTAAGCCGTATCTAAATTAACAAATTATTGGCTTGATCAATAAGGCTCATATTACATTAAAGTTAAAATGTTGCGACATTTTTTTTGACGATTTTGGGTACTAGTAATATAGAGTAACTACTGGGTTTCTTGCTGGATTCTGCTCAGTAGAAAACTACCGTCCGAACCAGTGGTAGATTCATTTGACATTCATAAGTGTTCTGTGAGGACCTAAATTGAATAAAAACTTTTCATTTTCATTATTATGTTAAAAAAATGCTGCTATCAAGTAGCTGTTCTCAGCAGGGTTTAATCACAGCTGCAGATAACGCTGTCGCCGTAGCTAGCTTTTGCGGATTGATTATGGATTTGCCATCAAAACGCTACGAAAAATAGTGAGATATAAGAAACAAAGAAGCCTATGGTAGAAGTAACGAAATCATTCTAGAGTGTGATCGCAGAATGAAGACAATTTAATGTTCCAAGTTAAAGTAAGTGTTCCTTCCAGGTAATATGATGACTTGATTAAGACGGATAGCTAGTGTCGACTGCAGGGGAGAAGTTTTATTTTGCGTGTTTTTTATCATATTCGGCTGAGATCACGTTTGTAATAAGTGTTATGACCCAGTCCCCCATACTCATGCTTAGTGAAAAAGCTGTGTCTAGCAGTGGATCATTATAGGCTGGCTGATTGGTCAGCATTATGGTTATTGTCTTTCCCTTACTTGTCCTGGATGAACAGGAATGGTTTTAAATTCCAACTTAAAATATCACATTTCTTACGATTTTTTATAAATTGAAGTGTACAAGACGGTACACCTGATGGTAAGTGATACGTCTGACCATGACAGAGCGGCATTGAAAGAGACCAACAACTGATAGACAGTTATTGTTCTCCGTTAAAGCCACTGTGTTAAAGTGCCCTCATCCCGAGACACAAAAGCGTATAACACTCCCGTTTCATGGGACGATATCTAGCACTGCGGTGGTACCTACCTAGACTTTTGAGATCAATGATGCTTTTTTATTCTATTTGTCTAAATGTTTCTAAAGTATCCTATGTGATCACTGCCTAAGCGCTGCACTCAGCGCCACTGCAAGTGTGAAAGATGTATTACAATTTATTTCCTCTAACTTCCTGCTGGAATTTCTAATCTATTTTATTGACGGTTGGCGCCATGGCAGATTGTTCGCTTGAAATGTTTTGGGAATTATTGCAGTTCAGTAATACCAACATACAAAAATAAATACTTATGTAATCACCTCGCTAGTCAAATATTTGTGATATTTCTTAAGCGTCCGAGTTGGATCCCAAATTACTTGCGGTAAATACGATGATAAATATATTATTTATATCCCGTTGGTATATAACCTTTGCCGTCGGTGGCTCAATGGTGTGGACTGTCGCCCTCGTACCGGGAGGGCTGAGTATCAAATCCCGCCACGTACCAATGTGTTTTCGAATTTTCGAAAAATCCGACGCTCTTACGGTGAAGGAAACCATCGTGAGGAAACCTTCATGCACGCCTGCGAAGAGATTCAAAGGTTGTGTGTGAAGTCGTCCAATCCGCACTGGGCCCGCGTGGACGACTTAGGCCTAATCACCCTATACGGGCAGGCTCGTGCCCCTCGGTGGGGACGTTTAATGAGCTGATGATGATGATGATAATAACCTTTGAATTATGATTGTAAATAAACAAAACCGTGATCCATATCACGTACTACAAGATACTCATAAGTCTACGCCGGTGGTCTTACTACCATTCATAACTGATAATTTCTGATAAACAACGTGCACAAAGAGCTTACTTTTGTTAACCACATCATTTCTATTTCGAATGCAATACGGTTCAAAGTTGAATGGCAAATGTCGTTTACGGCGAAAGGGCTGTTGCTAAAATTTATAGTTTTAAATAAAGCCCCATTCACGCGGCGTTGCATTTTAATGCTTGCGATTGCATAAAGACTGCATTGTGCGTGGTTGCTTTACATTCGCTTTGTGAGTAGACAAGTTACTCTTTTTTAAATTAATGAGTATGCTAGATGTTAAGTGCGTGCTGCCGGTTGCGTACGGTTTTACGGTACCAACAAAATGTTTATTACTGAGGATTATATCCCGACACGTACCAATGTATTTTCGAATTTTCGAAAAATATATGTACGTTATCCGACGCTCTTACGGTGAAGGAAAACATCGTGAGGAAACCTTCATGCACGCCTGCGAAGAGATTCGAAGGTTGTGTGTGAAGTCGTCCAATCCGCACTGGGCCCGCGTGGACGACTAAGGCCTAATCACCCTATACGGGTAGGCTCGTGCCCCTCGGTGGGGACGTTTAATGAGCTGATGATGATGAGGATTATAATGTTTTTGGATGATTTGTTTACTTCTTTTTATAGGGAGGTTGTTATGTGTATATAGGGATATGGGGAATCTGTTATTTTTTAGGTATTAATAAATATGGTATCTTAGGTATTAGTAAATATGGTGGTTCTGTCAAAAGTGTTAACAAATAATTATTGTTCTATCAAAGTGCGCGTTTTGTAATAGTCCACATAATATGAAAACACTTAATAATAGATCCTAGTATAACGTTCCGAATTTGAAATATCACTGTGACAAATATCAGTGACAGGTCTCAAGGGTTGCATGCGTCCAGGTGCCAATCAAAAATATTATCTGACAAGCTGCCTTACATCAAAGATATTTACATAATCGCTATACCCGCCATTTTGATTCTTATATCAAAAGCCACAAACTAACTTTTATGCATTGAGTAATCTACAAAATTTAACTGTATAACCCGAGGTGCCATATTGAACATTATCATTAGTGGTGAATAAAACCATGTTGTCAGAATATCAAACGATAACTATTTAACTTGCCAGCAAAGGTATAACCCCTCGTACCTTTGTGTTATCGTGCAGCACGTTGTTTTAGTATTAACTATGGGAACCATTATTGTTTGGTTCAATGAATAATACTACCTAATCAACCTATCGCAGTCCACTGCTGGACATAGGTCTCCCCCATTTAGCGCCAGATATACCGGTCCTCCGCTTTTCTCATCCAGCCTCCACCAGTGACCTTTCGTATCCATCGTCCATCGGGCCGAAGGGCGTCCTACGCTACGCCGAGACGAGGTCTCCACTCCAGAACTTGTCTGCTCCAACGGCCATCGGTTCTGCGACATACGTGACCAGCCCACGGCCACTTCAACTTGCTGATCCGGCGGGCTAAGTCGGTAACTCTAGTTCTCTTACGGATTTAATTATAATACCACACTTTTCTTTTTTACAAAGTGTAAAACATAGGTACTAAGACTGGATCCCATTTCCAGCATGGTCATGGCCTTTTGTCATTTGTCCCGCTTTGGTGCCTCGTTTCTATTGCGCACCGCAAAAGAATGGAATTCCATGCCTTGTGTGTTTCCTTAGAATTATAACCTGGCCGTCTTCAAGGTAAATGTGAAAAGGTTGGCACGTTCCATCCTCGGTCGCATCATCACTTACCATTAAGCGGGATGGCGGTCAAACATGTCTATGAAAGATAAAAAAGGTTCATAAATGTTAAAATTGTACCAATATATCTTAAAAGTATGACGGAACAAATCGGTTATGGTGTTAATATGGAACGAGAAGGAACGTGATGGTTTTTTTTTATGTTATAGGGAGCAAACGAGCTAGAGAGTCACCTGATGGAAAGTGATTATCCGCCCATAAACAACGGAGACACCAGAAGTGTCACCGGTGCGTTGCTTGCCTTTTAGGAAGGATACGCTCTTTTCTTGAAGGTTCCAATGTCATATTTTCCGCATAAATCGAACGGTTGTGGAACGCCAACCATCAAGATGATGAGGATGAAATTTCATCTTATGACGGTAGTCGATGATGGAATGCAGCAGCAGGTATAAGATCGAACAATTCTTTGGAACACTCCCATTATACAAACGGTAAAAACACAAAGACTTGCAACGTCTCTGCGTAAGCCCAAAGAGTCAAGACAACCGGTGATTGTTGGATCATTGACCATCCTAGCGGCTCTACGTTGTATGCGATCAAGAGGAAGAAGAAGGTATTTTGGTGCTCCAGCCCAAAGATGCGAGCAATACTCCATATGTGGACGCACCTGTGCCTTATAGCTGAAGACGCTGGTGGGGTGGGAAGTATTGCTTCGCTCTGCCTAGCACACCCAGCTTTTTTGAAGCTAATTGAGCTTTGTCCTCCAAGTGACCACGAAACTGAACATCACTAGAAATGTCTACACAAGGATACCGATGTCAGGCTTTATATTTAAGGGAGTGCTACCGAACCTTGGACCTACGACAAACGGATCCTTTTTGGTGGTGAATGCGCATGCTTGTGTCTTCTTTGGGTTAAAAGAAACTAAATTGTTTGTGCCCATTGCAAGACATTATCAAGAGATGCCTCGATTTCGGACACAAGCTTTTTCCGACTGTCATCAACGGATTGCCTAGGGGCATGAACGGCCAAGGTACAAGGCATCCCCGGTGCTGTCATCCGCATAACAATGATAATTGCTGATTTGCAACATAATTAATGTGCAGGATGAATAAGGTAGGAGAAAGTACACAGCCCTGTGGAACACCAGCATTTACGGGCATCAATTCCGACATGAACGTCAACAACGACATTAATGCTCCGCCCACTAAGAAACTGGTGATCCACTGCACAGTTCCTCAGGAATCCCGTTAGAGGGAAGTTTTGCTAGAAGTTAACGTTATTTTGGTGTGACTAAAAAAAAATTGATTATCATAAAATAATCGAAGTGTCTCCCTCACTTCAACCTTTAGCAGTCCACCGCTGGACATATTTCAGGTTCTGCGCCCGATATCCCAGTCTTTCGCTTTCACCTGACATGCAGCCTCCACCAGACATTTCATAAGTCATCTGAGAACCAAAGAATCAAAGTATATCAAATTACTTGGAGAATATAAATAACTTTGCCTTTTAAAGATTGTCAGATTAATACTGGTTCGGAAAGTGATTTTATATTCATATATTTAAATTTAAACATTAGCGTACTTTATTCTAGCAGGTAAACGCTTTTTGCCATATTTAACAGTTCAATGGAAGATAGTGTTCTATACGAAGATAAGTTATAGGTCTCGTAAAGGATAATAAAATACTTATGTGTAAGCATACAAGTACTTATTTTGTGTACTATTATTTGTGTACTTTTTTGTTACACTTGTATTGATTTTTATATTTATATTGATATTTTATTTCTGGAAATGAATAACACTTTGAATTTGAAATTACTTTTTTATTTTGGATAACGCTTCATTAATACCCCTTAAGGAGTAGCCCTAAGTTGTTAAGGTAAGTTAAAGCTAAGTAAAATATGGTACAAAAGTTAATCGTCCTCAGCATATAACGGCTGCAGGATACAGGCCTCCTCTCACGGCGTAATATAGGGAGATTGGACCAAAACCCGTCACGAACTAGACCCCATGCAGATTGGTGGAAGTACACGACCCAAATTGAATAAATATATTTTCATTTCATTTCTTCGTAAGATTGTAGGCGGTACCGACGGTTAACGTGCCCTCCGAAGCACGGATGAAAAGAAAGAGAATTCTTTTCGGACATCAGCCTGCAATGTTCTAACCGAATTGGGTAAAATCGCACAAAGTAGAGCGGCGGTGGCTCAATGGTGTGGACTGTTGCCCTCCTAACGGAAGGGCTGAGGTTCAAACCTGCCACGTACCAATGTGTTTTTGAATTTTCGAAATTATATATACGTTATCCGACGCTCTTACGGTAAGGAAAACATCGTGAGGAAATCTGCGCACGATTGCGAAGAGATTCAAAGGTTGTGCGTGAAGTCGGCCACTCCGCACTGGGCCGGCGTGAACGACTAAGGCCTAAACTCTCTTACGGGTAGGCTTGTGCCCTGGATACGTTCAATGAGCTGATGATGATGATGCCCAAAGTAACGTTTCCCCGCGGGAATCGAACCCACTATCTCCGGGTCACGCAGCGAACAAGCCGTGTATTATTTGATTAATGCCCACTAGAGCACGGAGGCAGTTATAATATTTACTGTAAATGTTGTTAGGAATACCAAAACAAATAAAAAGTATACGAACAAAGAATGCCAATTTGCCGAAACAATTCCGAAGTGAAGGTCAGATTCACTGAATCATCCGGTACGGACTGCATAACTAGTCTCTGAGATTAGTATTTAATAATATTATTTGTTTTACCGATACACCACACTTCTGAGAAACGTTTTTTTGTGTTTATTTTTTACTCGAATAACTTCGTGCTCAATTTAATTGGCAGCGGCATTTCTCTTAAGAACTCGTTGCAAAATATTCAATAAGTTTTTATCGATTGTTTCAATTTGTTTTTGTTACTTGTGATAGACGTGTACAATATTATGATTGTATATAATATAATGAGCTCATTATATGATAGTTTATAATGAGCGTCGGTGGCTCAATGGTGTGGACTGTCGCCTTCCTACCGGGAGGGCACAGGTTCAAATCCCGACTCGTACCAATGTGTTTTCGAATTTTCGAAAAATATATGTACGTTATCCGACGCTCTTACGGTGAAGAAAAACATCGTGAGGAAACCTTCATGCACACCTGCGAAGAGATTCGAAGGTTGTGTGTGAAGTCGTCCAATTCGCACTGGGCCCGCGTGGACGACTAAGGCCTAATCACCCTATACGGGCAGGCTCGTGCCCCTCGGTGGGGACGTTTAATGAGCTGATGATGATATAATATTAACATATACACAATATTTACCATGGAGAGGCTACGAGGCCATCTGCGTGGGAACCTTATGCTGTCATAGCTTAACTAGGTGGTAGACTCGGCTCTGAGTCGTCTAGGTAGGTACCACCGCAGTGCCAGTATAAAGTGTTTTAAGTATAAAATCATTCGCCTCATAACTCCAGATGAAAAACACAAACAACATAAATATAATGTGTATCTTTTAAATTTTGGTATTAGTGTTATAGTCTTTTAGTGTTTTTATATTGTAAGTTTATTCCACAATAAATATTCCTGGTTTGTTGCATATTACATGTGTATAAGTAATACATGTTTCTTTTCGCTTACGGTGATAGTGATTCGTATGAAAACAGCACTCACTTCACTCGTCTTGGCTCAGAATACCAGTGTCGTGCCCTCCATATGCAAATAAGCAGTGGGCCCTGTTCGCCCAGACATCCTGGAAAATCTCCAACATTTTAAATGATTTCCACTTATTCGCCTATTTTCCTCTATAGATTTGAAACCATTGGCGATCTGTTGTCGATAACAGCACTCAATTTGACAAAAATGTGAGTTATTTATTGTTTTTGCGATTAGTGTCACTCACTTTGCATACCCTTCTCATAATATCTGTGCACACCACTGCAGAATACTTGCCTGCTGACACCATACTGTGTTACTACCATTTTACGAGGTCTTTCACAGTTCGAGCAATCAAGCTGTGGAATTCCTTGCCTGAGGACATTCGTCGTGCACCGTCTCTTGAGACTTTTAAGAGCGTATTAAAAAACATTACTTGGAACAAAAAACTCTTTGTGATCTTTACTTTCTTTCACTTTTATTCCTGTGCTGTAGGTACTGTATCTGTCATTCCTTTCATATAATTCTGATTATAGTTTGTTTTATCCTATCTTCCATTAGTTTATGTATTAGTTTATATATACTATCTATTAGTTTATTCTTTATTATTTATGTAGTGTGTACTTAGTATATGTACTATTTGTTATTATTTTGTAGTTATTTAGAATAACGATTTTACTTGTTTTGCACTAGCCGCTGACCGTTACGCATTGTTCTTTCATCCAAAGGTTGCCTGGAAGAAATTGCTACCTAAGCAATAAGGCCGCCCATGTTGTACTTGTTTTTTTTTCTGTTATCTGTTGTTGTATGTTTTTTTTTTTTTACGTGCAATAAAGTATTTTTTATCTTTATCTTTATCTTTACAGGTCTGTTCTGTAACCCGTTCAGTGTATTTGTAATTTGTCGCACACTTGACAGTGTACCGCGTCTCACGATAAATCGGTCAACACGGGAAATATCGACGCATGCGCTGTACAAATTGCGCCCTTCACAGATAAACTTGTCAGCGCGATGTGCCCGCGCATACAGGTTCCGAACGTAAATCTTTCACTCGTGTGTTAGCTTGGGTTTTTTGTTTACAAAGTGTGGGACAAAGAAAATATAGGAAACAGTGTTCTGACTTACATGAGTGTATTATTATTGTTTAAGTTTATTTTTAACCAACGTGGAGTCTTATAATTCTTAGACTTACTTCAACAGTCTGCAAGATGTAAGGCCACCACAATGATAGTGAAGATGCAAAACCTAAAAGATTAGGTTCACTGAAAGGCGGTGCCTAACCATTCTTTGCTAAATATTTTGTTCCTAAGTCGCCTCTTCCGATACCCTTGGGAAGAGCTAGTGTATTCAAATCTACTACGAGATACAGTGTTATAGTACTTCTTTAAAATACATGCTTTTACTTTTTTGCATATTGGTAATTCTGGTTATTTTATTTGGTATTATATCCGATAGATCAAATACTATGGCGCTTTGGCCACAAGCCTGTGACATAGAAATTTTCCCCAGACATGGGAGGTTAATTAATTTCCACAAAAATAATAATCATTTATTCCTTACCACATACAAAGAAGGTTACACGTTAACAATTTGATGACAGTTAATTTTACGGTAGGTTGACACCTGCACTAGGACGGATCCTGTATAACAAGTTATCAACCCTCTAAATACATTTTGTAAAAAACATATGTACCCATAGCTAGTAATGAAAACACTTAAAAATAAAGCAATTTAAAGAAAAAAAAGTACTATACATACCAAATCAAGAATAAAGAAGAAGCAAAATTAATAGAACCAAAGCGCTAGTGTGTGCGTGTTTGTGAGTTTAGTGTGCGTGTTTGTGTGTGTGTGTGTGCTTATTTTCATGTGCGTGTTTTTGCCATCTGAGATGTTGGTCAATATTATTATTATATATTATTACCAGATACTTATGAGTGTCGGTTTGTTCTAACATGCTACAAACGCACTTAGAGTCAGAGTCAAAATCGGTGAAACAGCTTGAAACGTGTGCTCTGATGCCAAACCCCTCAGGCTGTCTGTTTGCTCGAGATGTACTTAAACAGATATACTTTGTTTTTGCGACATTTATAGTAAGTAGGTTAGCATCAAGCCATCTTATGACATCTCGCAGTCCACTCTGCAAACCCTCTCACCTGTGACCACGTAGCCCCCCCAAATACAAGGGCTGTATTATCTGCGAAGACGACAGAGCACCCGTGATCAATTTTTAGTCTACATAGGTCGTTTAAGTAGACCAAAAACAGGGTAGGGCCTAGGGTTGATCCCTGTGGCACCCAAAGGTGACGGGTAGCTTGCACTATAGAGATCCGAAACCTTGATGACCTGACTTCTGTTTGACAGATAGCTCTCAAACCACTTCCAAACTATTCCACGCACGCCTAATGCCTCCAACTTCCGCAGAAGTAGCGGAATCGAGACAGTATCGAATGCTTTTTTTAGGTCCAGAAATATACCCATGCACTTCTCGCCAGCATCTAGATACCTCGTTACCTCTGATGATAGATTAGCGATTGCATCCTCAGAGCTCATACCGGTGCGAAAACCATATTGATTACTAGGTAGCAGTTTGTTGATTTCGAGGTAACTAGTGAGGCGGCTACATACAGCCTTCTCTAACACTTTGCTTATTGTGCTCAAGAGTGAGATCGGTCGATAATTGGAAACTATTGCACTGTCTCCACCTTTGTGCACCGGGACAACAACGGCTTTTTTGAATATGGTTGGAAAAATACCAGATGTGAAGCTCAGATTACAAAGGTGGGCTATCAGGGTGCAAAGGATTTTGTGTGAGTTAATGAGAACGCGCATGATGTGGTCTATTCCCGGAGCACTTTTTTTTTAATTTCAAATAATTTTAACGATCTCGATGTAATCCGTCGGTTTAAGCGACATAGATTGGGCATTCATTGAAGCAAAATTCTGGCCGTTACTGGCCTGGAGCTGTATCGAGTTCGACTAATAATATCATCTGCTTGATCCCCACCAATAGAGGTAAAGTACCTGTTTACAGAATTAAGGGATTTAGTTGGTGAATTACTTGTACTCAGAAGGGCGTCAGCTTGGGAGTTTTCTACTGAGAAGACTCCGGCGGGAAACAGAAGAAGCTTGGCATTAGCTGGTGTGATGATATCTTTTTTTACTGGTGCAGCCTGCAGTCGTCTACAAAATTTACAAGTTAATTTTTTTGGTGTGATTTTCATAGAACGTAATTAGCGTATCATCATCATCAGCTCATTAAACGTCCCCACCGAGGGGCACGAGCCTACCCGTATAGGGGGATTATTGTATACTAAGAAATTAGCTATTAATTTAAGAAAGTGAAATTAGCGTATACTAAGTTTGAAATACCTACCATGTTTTAAGATTAATGTCCATCTATTAAAAACAACCACTCACTAGATTGAACCAAGCATCAGATGTGTATAATAAATCGGGATGAAACTTTACCCAAGTACAGCGTTAGTATTCAAATCCCTAAGTCTGAGTCTGTAATGTTAGGCTTAAGTTAGCTTACTGCAATTGCCCGTAGCTTACCGGGCCTAGGGTATTTGCTTAACGGTTCTATTAATTGGTTGCTCAGTTTGCCAGATGGTACGAGTATATTTAATGTATTTTCTAATTGATATTATTTTTAAATAATGTATTACAATTTGATATTAATTTGTTTATCGTAGAGCTACTGCGAGAGATTACCCGTTCAGTTAAATGTGCGACTTGCCAATGCAGTTTTAGCTTTGTACCACCATGTTTTTTTATGATTAAATTGAATCAGGTCATAGAACCCACCAAACTGCATTGAATAAGGGTGTTGGGTTACGACCCAATTTCCCCATAGCTATGCTGTGCGGGAACGCCTGTGCCCTGCAGTGAGCCGTATAGGCTGATGATGATGATGATGGATGACACAAGTCTCTTGTGCGTCAGGCTGTATTGTATTGGTAATAAAGAACTAAAATAAATAACATTTGAAATAAAAAAAAAACAACTGATTGGTAGGTACATCATCACCTCTCGAATTGAAAAAAAAAAAAAATGGTGTCTCGTTCATAATGCGCACCGCAAAGGAATGGAACTCTTTACTCTACCTCTTTATGTGTTCCCGATCATTACAACCTGGCTGTCTTCAAGGCAAGAGTAAATAGGCTGTTCTAGGCAGGCATGATCCATCCTCGGCCGCATCATCACTTACCAACAGGTGAGATAGCGGTCAAATGTCTGCCTATAGAGGATAAAAAAAAACATTCTACTACTCCTACAATAAAAAATAATGAAGCGGCGATTTTCGATGTTTTAGTAGGAGCGTTATTAACTTTGACTTTGCTAAAGTGATTCACCCCCAGTGTCAGGGCGGTCTACCCTCGCGATCACCCCGTATTTGCTGAAATTCGATGACGACATCAAGTTGAGTGCTGGGTTATCATGTTTCTAAGATACGCCAACATTGATCACTTAGACATTTATTAACTTGAAGGTGACACAACTGCTTTTTATGTTAGCGATCAAACGAGCTGAAAAGTAACGTGATAGAATGTAGCAAAATGTAATAGTTTTGCCTTTTCATTTCATCTGCCTAATAACAGGCAGAAACAGGAGTTTATAATATCGGAAGATATTTTCTATGAACCCCATATTTGAGCTGATAGCTATCTGTGCTCGCCGCTCATCCAGGTTACAGCAAACCGCAAAAAGTCCATCTAGAAAAAAAACCCAAAGTACTTTTTAGGTGTTATTTCGTTGAATATCCTGATTTTGTTTAAAGCCATTTTATTAATAAAAGTTTATCAAATTAATTCCAGTGTAAAAACTTTTGGACCATCACTCGTGAATTTTAATATTAGGAATAGAAACAAACTTGCTGTTCCAGACTTGAGACTACATAAAGTATATCTTTTATAGGAAGATGTATACAGTTTTTCAATAAGGTACCGCAAAATATTGTTTAGTTACCTTTACACATATTTAAAGCTAGAATAAAAAAACACCTTCCTAAAAAAGAGTACTACACTATTGACGAATATTTATGTGATAAAAATCCGTGGTCTTAAACTGCTCAGCTATTTCAGTGTTTATGATATATTGTTACATTAAGTTTACATTAGTTCAGTATTTTTAATTTATTTATTTATGTATGGTACACAAAACAGAATACAGTCTTTACATGAAACACATTAAAATAAAACAGTTTACTGGACAGGACTGTAGCCCAGAGACGGTGTACACAGCGTGATTTCAGGACTTATTGTTTTTATTATATTTTTGTATATTTTTTGACGTTCATAAGTGCTTTTTGTAAGCCTAATTTGAATAAAGAATTTTGAATTTTTGATAGATTTCTAGAAATACTCATATACTAAGTAACGCCTAGCTGATTTGTTTAACTAGACTTTCGACCATTACTCATGTAACATTTTTAAAGGTTTCTAGAAACATTAGTAAATTAAGTATCCCCTAGCCGATCTGTTTAACTAGAAGACAATATTCGACTGCAAACAGACGACGTCGCCGCGACAGCTGAGTAAACAGTGATCGCGTGCGACGTGACGCCGCGACGTTGCCGGGGATATACACGACTTTGGGAGACAATAGAGTAAATTACTAGATATATGCTGAAAATTAAATGTACGGTTTTAAGTAATTGATTATCCGCCGAAAAAATTGCAGTTTATTGAGAGTTTTTGCTAGAAATTGCTAATTAAGGTAACGATGTGATCTCTCTTAGACGTATTGGGATCGCCATCATCATTTGTGTCGGTTTGTTATATTTTTTGTTGATAAGAAAACTATAAATGTTCAGTAACGTCGGTAAATCCCTCAAGGGTTAAAATCGAAAAACGGTTATTGTGAAAATTGTTACTACTCCAGGCTTTTCAGTTTTAGGGAATCCTTCTCAGAGATTAAAAGGTCGTTATTTGTGAGAAAAGCTACCGACATTATTATAATATAAATATAATCGGACCAATAAGTTGAAGTGTGGTGTAGTATGTTGGCAAACCGTTTGAGCAGTCGAGTTGGAGTGGGGACCGCGTCTTGGCAAGCGTGTCCTAGGACGCCCTCCGGCCTGATGGACTGCCGGGCAACAGTTAGATGACGAAAACGGAGGGCCGTGATATCTGGTGCAAAATGAGTGAGACCCATTTTCAGTCGCGAACTGTAGAGATACTACTCATTAACTAAGGCTAACCAACCACAATTGTATATCATCCAGTTGACCAGGATTGAAGCCTAAAGTTATATAACACTTAGAGTTTTGGGATCATTATGAAGTGATGATATTTTAAAAAACCCTGAATCTCTTCAAGAAATGCGAAATAGTTAAACTTTTGAACCTGCCAGCTCGTTCATGCAATCTTCCTGCCATAAAATTATTTTTGTACATGCAACACAGATAATACAAACAAGTATTTTGCGTGGCAACACCGTGTGAAACACTGCGTATGCGCACGCGCACACCATTGTCTCGCGGGATAAACTCGAGTGCGTGGGCGCAGCGAAGATATGAATAATACTGTTTCCTGACTGACAGCTTAAGAAGCTATGAGAGAGTTCAATAATTCTTCCTACAAAAGAGCAGTTGACATCTGTCAATACGCTCTGTAGTCACTATCCATGTATATATCTAATAAAATATATGTACTGATAAACACACAGCGCTATCTAGTCCCAATAAATGACCTTGTGAGCCAATCCCGCAGTCAGTGTCCATGTCTCAGCTGCGTAGTTAGCACGGTTAGGACGCGACGTAGCTTACCGAATGCCGCCCGGCCCAACTGAATCCGCCTACTAGCCTCCCTCTCGAAGTTATGCCGCCAAGTTGGATTGTTTGGCCCAGGTAAGTATACTCCTGCACAAGCTCGAGACGGACGCCATCGACGCATATCGGTTGCGACATGACACGATTATTGAACATGACTTTCGTCTTGTCCAAATTCATGCCAGCCAACTCGTCGGGAAGATTCAGTTGAGCTGTTCAGCATCTCCGCAAGCTTTTCCGATGACTCTTGCCACGATGACCGTCAGCAAAACGAAGACGGTAAATATACTCTCCATTGACGTTGACACCTCGTTCAGACCAGTCCAGGGTCTTGAAGACATTAGTACATAATCTCTAAAGGTAAAATAGTCAGAACACGGCTAGCCCTACTTCATTGAGCCTTCCTTACGATTGTAAAAGGGCTCTTTACATCATACCACGCATTCGTGGCATACAATGTCGCAGAACGGGAATAAGGGGTCATATGACCCGGGCTACAATAAAAGAGGGGGAAAATGCTGCCATATTAGGAGAGGGCGCTAAATCGCCGGGCACAGTTAGAGATGTAGGCACTGTGTGGTATAACGCTGTATTATTTGTTTGTGCGCCTGGTCACGTTCTTCTATTCGGCAATCGTGGGCTATTGAGTCTTGTTATTGAAAACTGTTATTTTTGTCTTACTACTGTTGTAGAGTTCTTTTTCCGGGTATGTGGCGAGCTTAAAGGGCTCTCAACGCAAAAAAGGCATGTAATATTTAGTTAGTTTTATTTGAAATATTTTCATAAATTTTTAATTTTTTTTTCTATCGAACAGGAGGCAAACGAGCATACGGTTCACCTGATGGTAAGTGACAACGCCGCCCATGAACATTTACAAGACATCAGGTCCCAGAAATGCGTTGCCGGCCCTTTAAAAGTGTGTACGCTCTTTTTTTAAGGATGCCAGGTCGTATCGCTCCGGAATGTTTCTAGAGGAAGTTCATGTAATTTTCACTGGCTATCTATTTCTTCAACCAGCTACATATAATAATAAACGTTAACATATAAAGCATCGGATAAAACGAGATTGAGTTTCATTTAGACTAAAATAACGTCAAGAATGTATAAAAATATTATCCGCAACTAAAATACACCACTTCGCCTTAGCAATAAATACCTTGTCATATATTCCAGTAAAAATACCAATACAAGGCACGCATGATCATATGTTAAAACTACTACTTGTAAAGTTTTCATCACAATGTACCTTATGGTCATGTTTTTAGAGTTTGAAATAGGTATCATAGTACGAGTGCGCAGGCGCCCACGGGCGGCGCCCGCGCTTATTCATTGCAAACAGTCATTGTCACTATGACAGGGCTATAGATTAAAATACAAACAAAGGGCCAAAATGTATTTACAAGAACATTAATTTGGTATGTTTGGTTAAGCAGAAATCTCAAGGTTTTGACTGTAACCAGTCATGAATGTTTGAAATTTGTAGATTTATTTGGTAGCTTTGATCTGTCATGTACGTCTTGTGTTGCGCTATTTTATTGCATGAAGTGAAATAAATATCTTAAAATATATATAAAAACAACAAGAATTATCATTTAGCTTTATCAGTTCCAAAAATGTTTTCGCCTGGTTCCGTGATTGTTTGTTACTCGACGTTTTGATTATAGTTTCTGAATGATCGACGAGGCTCCAGCTTGAATTTAAGTTACTTGATATCCGAAAACTGATGGTATTCCAGTATAACTTAATGGTTTAAAACGGTCATTGTATCATCATCATCAGCCCATTAAACGTTCCCACCGAGAGCACAAGCCCACTCGTACGCGGGTGTAAGTTTTAGTGTCTTAGTCATAAACGATCCTTCGGGCCCAGTGCGGATTGGCCGACTTCACGCACAACCTTTGGACCTCCTCGCAGGCATGCGCAGGTATTACAATATTTACCTTCACCGTAAGAGCGTCACCATAAACGTACAATATAATTTCGAAAATTCATAAGACATCTGGTACGTGGCGGATTTCACCCTCCAGATCGGAAGAATAGTCCACACCACAGATTTCCCAATACAGGAGATGGGGCAAGCCGCGTTTTTAAGTGCGACAAATGTAAGCTCAAGGAGCATACACTGGCTGCCAGTTTACGCTCTGTGAGACGAGTCAAGACGTACGAATATTAGAAGAAATTACCGTTTTTTCCCAAAATTCCATCCTGTGCAATTGTAACATGCCATCCAGCTATCATTGCAATTAATGATCAGTAAATTTACCAAGAAATATAATAACTTTTCACAGGTAAGAACCGAAAAGAAATTGCGACACTGGGACTGCTATTAACTTGGCGGCTTGTCCAGTCTAATTGTATATTCGGATGTCTGTGGTCCACACCATTAAGCCATTTACGCTCAATAATGATACTACTACCGTCTTAAAATTACCGAAATTGACCTACCCTGGGGGGTAACCGCAATCTCTTAAAACAGTATTGTTATAATGATACGTCAGCATTTTTGTACAGAAAGACAAAGTAATATTATTGTAACACTGTTTTTAGAGATGGCGGTAACCCCCCTGGGCCATTCGCTTTTCACCAAACTTGGTCTATAAGTATAGGCGGCTATATTGTCCAAATGCTCTTCTGCATGTACCTATTCTATGTCGCACAGTCGCGTTGCACCTCCATTAGCGAGTCCCAGTGTGTTGCGACATTTAGCGCGATGCACTTTGATTGGTGCAATTGATATGCATTCAATCGCTTCGGTTAAACGATGAGGATGCGAGGATGCATTCTGAGAAGCTATGTCAGGAAGCAGCTATTAGTAATTGTCCCTTGGTTTGAATAAATTATGTGCTTATAATTTATTTAAAGAAGTCTCCTAGGTTTATTTTATTTTGTATATTTATATCATCATCATCAGCTCATTGAACGTCCCCACCGAGGGGCACGAGCCTACGTCGTCGTCCACGCGGGCCCAGTGCGGTTTGGACGACTTCACACACAACCTTTGAATCTCTTCGCAGACGTGCATGAAGGTTTCCTCACGATGTTTTCCTTCACCGTAAGAGCGTCGGGTAACGTACATATATTTTTGAAAATTCGAAAACACATTGGTACGTGTCGGGATTTGAACCTCAGCCCTCCCGGTAGGAAGGCGACAGTCCACACCATTGAGCTACCGACGCTCAATATATATATTTGAAATTGTTTATTTTTAGCACTATAGTCCACATCCCATGCCGTGACAACCTATAAGTAAGGTGACACTAAGCTTTAAGTTTATGTTTATCTCTAATTTATTGTAGGTTGTCCTAATGAAATAATAATAATAATATAACATCTTATCTTTATCGGGAATATCTATAAGAAGTGGTTATTTAAATGAATTATTAATGTTCTTTTTATTTATTCAAAGGTCTACCTGCTAGTTATTAAATATATAAATCTTATTAATTAATAATGCAATGTAAGGGTTCCCTTTTTCAGGATATGCAGTAATTGCTTTAGATCAAAAAGGCGGACTGCTAGGATTCTTACATAATCTATAATTATCTTCAACCTATATCGTTTCACTCCAGGGTACAGGCCTCTCCGTAAAGTATAGGTAATTTGTAGGAGATATAAATAAACCACCACGCAGGCTGAATGCTTTTTGATGGGTGTTAATGACTAACATTATACGAATACTAATATAGTAGTCCGATGGCTTACCTACCTCGCAACGCCCTAAGCCGAGGTTCGAGTCCCGTTCTGACACGCCTTAAGGCTCGGTGTGTAAATGTGTAATTGCCCGGTGAAGCTGTTAAGGCCATTTGCAGCAACCAACATTAGTCAGTTCTGAACTACCATTTCAATATTTTCAAGTCAAGCCTCAAACGCGGCCTGGGGAACTCGACGAGATACTTATACATGTGGCAGCTATAAAATGATTAGCCCACAAAAGGTGGTATATCGGGGGCATCATGGCCGCCGCGTCCGGCGCGTTTGTTTACGCCTCCATTAGTAATTGCTCGCTCCAGTGTCGGACTTCACAGCTTGACAGTTAGGTAACTACACACGGTTGATTGGATTGTTGAACAATTTAATTTATCATTTCAATCGCAAAAAAAAATTAATGAGCTTAGACATTTTTGATGACTTACTTACTATGTTGGTGTAGAGACACGATATGTATAAGTACCAGCCTGATGGTAATGGAAACATTTATACTAGACTGAGCGTCGGTGGCTCAATGGTGTGGACTGTTACCTTTCTACCGGGAGGGCACAGAAAAGAATCCCGCCACGTACCAATGTGTTTTCGAATTTTTGAAATTATATATACGTTATCCGACGCTCTTATGGTGAAGGAGAACATCGTAAGGAAACATGTGCACGCCTGCGAAGAGATTTGAAGGTTGTGCGCGAAGTCGTCTCATCCGCACTGGGTCCGCATCGACGACTAAGGCCTATACACCCGCGTACGGGTAAGCTCGTGCCCCATGGATGGGACGTTTATTAAGCTGATGATGATGAAGAAGGGACGTCATGCTGTTTATAAATAACATATAACGCAACGATGTCAAATCACTGTATCCAGTCCACTGACAATATTTTCTTTATCTTGTTTTACTTTATCAACAGATGATCAGGTTGTTTTAAACTTAATAAAAGTGTTTGATACCAAATAAGAATGTGATTTCAATGATTGCTATTGTCTTTATTGTTATAGGTGATTCATAATTAAATTTTAGCCAAACGGTCGCACACAGAACAGGTTTACCTTGTTAAAGCAAAATGTGTACGTGGATGACACTCGAGAACCTCAAATTTCCATCGCCCATAAGTGTTAAACACTACGAATATGTGCCCTGCCCACTGCTACTTCAACTTGTTAACCCTGCAGGCTATGTCGGTCGTACTAGGTCTCCTATGAGAAATGAGATAGCCCTCTCTATAGCAATCTTGAGCCAAAAGCCTTGAATCAAAAGGTCCTATTTTCGTATATACTATTTAGTACCAAATATGCGATTTTGATTGCCTACACTTTTTAATGGTGTTTGTGATCATTAATCGTTATTTAACAAAACAGTCACCTATAGAACAGATTAAGTAGATCAGGCAATATGTGTGTATTAGTCGCAATTTAGGCAAAGAAGAGTGTATAGATTTAGGTTTTCGAATTTTGGACACATAGATATGATTTAGATGAAATAAAAACTATTTGATTTGATCTTGATTTCCCATGCGTCTGGTCCGCGAGGGCGGTGTGTCTCGTGCGCTCGTTAACAGCGCGTTAACCGCATCCTGCTGCGCGCGTAAACTGCGCTTCCTCTCCCCTGCGGGCTGCGGCTCGGCCTTCCCTTAGCTTCATTGCAGACACAGTATACAGACGACCAACACAATAATGCACAATTGAAGGTTCGATGGTGTTGCGGCTAGTACTTTCAGTCAGCACCAATGGCCGACCCTTGCCTAGTCTTTATTGAGTAACTTGATGACGCGCAATAGCAGGGTCGTTGGTGTTGTGGCTACAAGTGGCTGTAAGTGGTTGATCGTCGGATAGGTGACCGAAAAAATATCTCGAGTCCCTGGTTAGGAAGGCACGTTAAGCCGTTTGTTTCGTCCTCTATGTAACGGTGCAATCAGTTCTGGCGTCTCAACGATTAATGGCATCATGTTTCCTTCGGATAATCAGATGATTCAGCCTGCAAATGTCTAAATTATACGGGGAAATATCGCACAAAGTGACTTTATAATGCAGCCTTCCCGTAAAACCTACGATTCCTAACTACGCAGCGATCTAAACGCAATGTTGAAATTAGACCGAGGAGGCAGTTTCCTATCATCATCAGCTCATTGAACGTCCTCACCGAGGGACACGAGCCTACTCGTATAGGGAATATAGTCATAGTCGTCCACGCGGCATAGTGCGAATTGGTCGACTTCATGCACAACCTTTGAATCTCTTTGCAGGCGTGCGCAGGTTTTCTCACGATGTTTTCCTTTACCGTAAGAGCGTCGGATAAATGTACAAGTAATTTCGATAATTCGAAAAGACATTGGTACGTGGCGGGATTTGAACCTGCGCCCTCTCCATCGAAAGGCAACAGTCTACACCATTGAGCCACCGCCGCTTGTTTCTATGACATAAAAAAGGCATCTGCTCCGCCAAGTCTTGCCACGCCCGCCACTTCTGCGTTCATTGTTCGGAATACTAAACATAATCCGCGATATCCGTATTACGGCTTGGGGGGGGGGAAACCTTTATGGTGTGAATACGATTTAATTTGATGTAAAAAAGTGTCGCATGACTCGGTTAACGTTCCCATTGTGTGTTAAAGCCATCCAAGATTGTGAATTTTAAAGAATACAGTCTGATCGTATAGTTTCATGTTACTCAATATTAGTATATAGTACTCGTAACAAAGTACAAGTAAATACATTTGAAAAATTTGTATGTTGTATAAACATGAAATTTTAGGATTCATATATTTAATTTGATTTTCAGGTTCGAGTATTTTGAGATTTGATAAACTTGGGGCGATCTAGGAGGATCACGATAGTTAAAACGCTCCGGATACGTTTCTTATAGTAAATTATTTGAATGTTTATTATAGTAAATTATTACAAAATCTTCAAAATAGGGTTACGTCTTGTAGTACCTAAATTATTCCAAAGTTTAATAGTTACTGTATTTTAAATGACCTTAACTTTTCGGAGTAACTAAATTTTATATTAATAAATATGTTAATAATTATGCTGATAACACATTGACTTTAAACTTAGTAAGACTTATAATTTATAATATATCCCTGTGTGTAATTAATTGTCTGTTATCCAAAATAACGAGAAAAAATATCAAGTTCGCAAAAAAAACCATTAACGCTCTAAAACTTCCATTCGTAAACAATGAAATGTGTCACGCAGCAACCGGGCACACAACACAAGTGAATTGTGACAGTATTTAAGATCGGTGCATTGTAGGTAAGTGAATAGCGCCTACCGGGCCGGTTTGACGAGCTCACAATGCTCGCCACCGGGGATGCAACAATGCACTTACGTTTTGGGTTCCTTGTAGGTGTTAAACAGAGAGAGAGAGGCTGGATGAGAACAGCGGAGGACCGGGATATCTGGCGCTAAATGGGGGAGACCTATGTCCAGCAGTGAACTGCGATAGGTTGAATAGTAGTAGGTGTTAAATTTATTATTTGATTTTTTTTTTATTTTTTTAAATAAATATCCACTGACATTTACACAGCGCCATCTAGCCCCAAGTTAAGCGTTAAGCCTGTATTATGGGTACTAAACAACGAATAAACATACATATATACATTTTTTTTGTAAATACATACATATTATACATAGAAAACACCCAGACCATTACAAACAGACATGTTCATGCACACAAATGTTTGTACTGCCTGGGGATCGAACCCGGAACCCTTGGTGTTGCGGCCGACCTCTCAACCGCAAACCAAATGGGTCGTCATTTTGACCCATGAGGTGCAATCACGCCGAATCTGCCACAAGGGCCAATGCTGAAGTCACACAACATTAACCATAATAATTAATTAATTGCAGTAAGGAACCTTAGACTTGGCACGTCTTTGTCTTGATTTCATTACTTTTTAGAGATAATCAAGCAGCTCCATCGAGACTTGGCTAGATTTTTTACAGAATGTTTTTGGTGGGATTTTACTTCTTTTTGTAGAAACTTGAAAGGAATATTAGACGACCCATTGGGTGTAATGGTTGAAACGTCGGCTACTACACCAAGGGTTCCGGGTTCGATCCCCGGGCAGTACCTACAAATATTTGTGTGCACCAACATGTCTGTTTGTATTGGTCTAGCGCGCTCGACTTGGCGGGGGCAGTACCGTGCCCCCGATTTTTGACATCGGATGAAGCGGCCCACCATGTTAAATATATATTGTTTAAAGGCGGTATGTCAATCTCTTATAGTTTGGCTGGGCTCTTTTGTTATCTAAGCAGGGTCACCAGGTACTCCAGATCTTCGATTATCCAAGTAATTATAGTTTTCCCTTTATGTAACCATTAAACCCTGACTCTGTACCAAATTTCAGCTCTGTGAGCTAATGGGAAGTACTAGTTCTATTTTGATGATTTTGTTATCTAAGCAGGGTCACCAGGTACTCCAGATCTTCGATTTTCGAAGTTTTCATAGTTTTCCCTTTATATAGCCATTAAACCCTAACTCTGTACCGAATTTCAGCTTTCTGAGTTAATGGGAAGTACTAGTTCTATTTTGATGATCATGAGTGAGTGAGTGTCTGTCGAAAATGCGAAACTTTGCTTTCGCTTAACGTCGAACTAAATGACCTACAGACTTGAAATTTTGGATTTAAAGTAAGATATTACATCTTACTAGATGACGAAAATTTCAGCGCTCTGGTATTATCCAAAGGTTCTCAAATCGGGGCCTGAAAATGCGGCGAAAGGGATCCTGTAAAGGATGGTACGGCAGTGTTTGCTTCGCGCTCGACTTGGCGGGGGCACTGCCGTGCCCCCAGATAAATTCATGAATATTAGTTTTCTTAGACAAATAAAAAAATACTAACAAGAACCGACCGACTTACACAACTTAAAATTCCATATTAGAACATATTTTTTCCCTAGATCCAAAATCCATTTGGTGTAAAGTTTGAGACTTCGTCTACCACACCAAGGGTGCCAGGTTCGATCTCCGGGCAGTACAAACATTTGTGTACACGAACATATTTCTATGTATAATATGTATGTACAATAAAATACAATAAAACTATATAAGTATCTTTATTCGTTGTTTGGAACCCATATTACAGGCTAATGCTTAGTTTGGGGCTAGATGGCGCTGTGTTTGTCAGTGGGAAAAGAAAAAATATCGAAAATGTAATTATTACGCATTGAATTAAACGTTACACATTTTGATATTATCATTTGAATGGCAGTGAATATGAGTTGCGGATGACGTGCCCAGACAATGACACTTTGGAAGCTTTTATTGCGATTTCAATACAATAACTTGAATACGCTTTTATGGCAATTGCTCACGGATTCACTACAAAGCGCATGTCAAAATATGAGCTGCTTCTTGAGAAAATGCGGTTATGAATTATGGAATCGGTGTGCTGGAATTATGCATTGTGTTTGAATGGTCTTGTCGTGAGCGGAAATTGAGAACCTACTATTGCGAAGTATAAAATTTAAATCAGTGCGTTTATCGGTTCTACACCTAATCCCCGGAGGTCGTGGGTTTGAATCCTGTGGGCAGACCGCATATTAAAAGTCACACAAATTTCAGAACGCATCACCTGTGCAATAAGTCGGACTCGCCCGTGGAGGGTTCCGCAGCAGCAAGTAACATAAAGTAAAATTATTTATTATTTTTTATTCGGAGAAAAAAGGGGTTGCGACATTCGTAAGGACGGACAGACAGACAGGCAGACAGACTTGACGAATCTATAAGGGTTCCGTTTTTTGCCATTTGGCTACGGAATCCTAAAAATGATTCCGTGCTTTGGAAAGCACGTGGAGCCGTCGTCGCTCCCGGCTCCTTGCGTAGTAATAGTTATCATCGACCAATCCGCATTGAGCCCGCGTGGTGTATTATTGCCCAATCTCCCCATGTCTATGCAATGTAGGAAGGCCTATACCCTGCCGTGGGGCGTTACAGGCTGATGATGATAATATCTTTTTGGGAATCTTTGCTGAAGCATGTCCTGTTGCGCGTTTTTAGTATCTGTTGCTCGTATTATATCTTATTCTAGTATGAACTTATATGAATATATTTATTTTTATTAATATAACCCTGGTTCACTAAAACTTAGCACTAAATCTCTCTCTTTGACTGTTTCTCTAAACACTATAATCATCATCATCATCAGCTCATTAAACGTCCCCACCGAGGGGCACGAGCCTACCCGTATAGGTTGATTAGGCCTTAATCGTCCACGCGGGCCCAGTGCAAGTTGGACGACTTCACGCACAACCTTTGAATTTCTTCGCAGGCGTGCACAGGTTTCCTCACGATATTTTCCTTCACCGTAAGAGCGTCGGATTAACGTACATATAATTTCGAAAATTCCAAAACACATTGGTACGTGGCGGGATTTGAATCTCAGCCCTCCCGATAGGAGGGCGACAGTCGACACCATTGAGCCACCGACGCTAAACACTATATGAAATGATAACCATTTATGAGCTTGCCGTAATTACACAAGCTTAATCCTTCCTAAATGTAAGCTCTTATTCATTTGAGGAATTAATGGAGATTATGTACCTTCTCCATTGAGCACGTTCATATAAAGGCTCTATTGTAGTCTAACTAATGTTCGTGTTGTTTGGACCACAGTCTCCCAAAGGTTCTCTGGACCCTCTGTAATCGCATCACGCGAGTTAACCATTTAAATTTTGTGTAACGCAATAATGTCTTTGCTAGCGAAGGTTCATCATTAATTTTGTAATATATTTTGTGTAGTTGTGCAGTGTGCTGTATATTATATATGAGCGTCGGTGGCTCAATGGTGTGGACTGTCGCCTTTCTACCGGGAGGGCCGAGGTTCAAATCCCGCCACGTACCAATGTGTTTTCGAATTTTCGAAAATATATGTACGTTATTCGACGCTCTTGCGGTGAAGGAAAACATCGTGAGGAAACCTTCATGCACGCCTGCGAAGAAATTCAAAGGTTGTGCTCGAAGTCGTCCAATCCGCACTGGGCCCGCGTGGACGACTAAGGCCTAATCACCCTATACGGGTAGGCTCGTGCCCCTCGGTGGGGACGTTTAATGAGCTGATGATGATGTGCTGTATATTAGTTACATGCAGCTTTGTGAGAAGTTCATGAATAACTGAGTAAGCTCTTTTCTGTTGAATAAAACTTTTTTATAAATAAATGTAATAATATGATGTGCCTACACAAATTCATAAAGACAAACTTATTAAATAGTGTAAAATACTATGATATCAAATATCCTATACAATGTTTTAAGATACCTGGTATAAGTGTTACCTTTAATTATTATAAATATCGATCCAAAAGATTGTTTAAGGGCTAGTGCCAATTATGTCACATGTAAGTATTATCTATTTGAATTACTTTATACGCAATAAGCAAAATCAAATTGAAATACATAATTTGATAAGACGCAAGGCTTGGGTTTTATGAGATCTTCCTCTACAGTGTCGAAAGCTAATGCGTTTAATGAAAAGCTATTTCAACGCTGCAGACTTATTATTCTAAATTTTTGCAATTTCTTTGATTTCCACTATTCTATGTTTTTAGAGTTCTTTACTTTCTCTCATATCTGCATAGAAATTATCCTCGTAGCCAAAAATATTTTAATAATCAACGCTATCAAAAGAGCTGTTAGGTTTGCATAAAAATTAATATCACAAAACATCCTTGTATCCTAAATTTTCACTGGTCTAAAAACTAAAGTAAATTTTATTAGTATTTTAATTTTAACCTTACTTGCATTTTACTGAGTGTCGAGGCACAAGCGTTAAAGCGCAAGATGCTCATAAAGTTCAATTTGGCGTGGCCCACGGTAATGAGTTTAGCGTCACTTAAGCGCCTCGATGTATTTAAACGGGTTGACTGTTGTGACAACACGTTGTTGTTTTGTGGGATATACCTAAAGAACTCGGGTTTGGTTCTTTGATAAACCAATTAATACAATTAAATAATCAGCCATTTTTGCATCTTTTCATGCAACACTGCTTAATACGTGTAAATTATGTGGTAGGAGCGTCGGTGGCTCAAGCTGTGGAAGATGCCGTCCGATCTGGAGGCTACAGGTACAAATCCAGCCACGTAAAATGTCTTTTTGAATTTCGAAAGTCTGACCGATTTGGATTGGAAGTTTTGGTAGGTAGGCAGCTGACGTTATATAGATTACTGTTACTACGTTTAAAAAAATTAAGCTGCGTGGAAAGCACACGCCAGTCATGCGTCGTGTGTGCTGCGCGCTTTTAGGTTATATTTTACTGCGGGATAATATAATCTTATATCGCAGGTAATAACGCGAGGAGCAGCTACTCGTAGTATAAAATATATAGTCATTCTAAACAGCAAGTTCTTTATACTCACCAATTCGCATTGACCCGCGTGGTAAGTAGCTTTTCAAAAGCTATGAGGGCTATACAGTGCGGTCTGTTTTGCAGGTATATGTATAACCTACTTTTATAGGCATAGCCCTTCCCCCCCCCCCCGTTATTTCAGTGCGCGTAAACAAGTTACCCGACCTACATTCGACGTTTTAACATACAATGCAGGCACAGCAGTACAGTGAGTTTCGGTCCTACACTTGCACTTGAATCATTGTAAAATGAAAGCCGGGTGTTTTTATACACACTGTGGTGATATCCTGTCACCGTCCCATTGGTTAACTCAATCTTTTGGCCCGAAAGTTAAAGTCAAATAAGTCTTACAAAAAGCAATTATGAACGTCAATAAATACACAAAATACTATTAAAATATTCAAAATGCCCAAGTAAAGCACAACAAATTAATTTGGATACTTGAAAAAGATTGGTAAGAAAATATTTAGCGAAATTTGTTTTTATTGGTCTCCTTTTAAAATGGCGCCAACGTGTGGCTACCCTACCCATAACATTGTTACCGGCCCGCATCTCCGTACTCGTAATTCAAGGCACGGCCTTCAAGGGTTAATCTCTTAAGTGGGTAGGCGCGCAGTTTTAACCCTAATTTGCAGATTTTTAAAATCTTTTAGGGATTCCTTGATTATTATGTTCTTATTGACGTTGTTTTTCTTAAGTTTGACGCCTTCTGAACCCTTGGTGAATGTATCGGGCATGTGCAACAGTCGCACAATACATACATATATGTATATGTATGTATTGTGCGACTGTTGCGAAATAAATAAACACTTTTTTTGTCCAAGCTCATCAAAATACGAACATTTCTAATAGAAAATACTTAACTCACTAACTGTATAGCTTTTTTAATAGACCCCATATTATTATTCTTTGCAGAACGCGTAACGTTAGATTAGAGCTTGAGGGACATAACATGAAATATTAAACTTTTTAGAAAGGCATGGGGTATAAGTGAAATACTTAATTCTCATTTTCTGCTAAATTCCCGAATTATATTTCAAATCATGGATTCCGCTCTGTCATGGTCAGGCGTATCACTTACCATCAGGTGAACGTCCAGGTCATCTGTTCCTTTAAAAATATCCTATAACAATTTTATTGAAGGTCGGTGGGACGTTTATAGGCTGATGTTGGTGATACATAGTTGTATTTTGAGGGTTATTATTATAGTTCTATTTATAGGGCTATAACCTCTCTTACTCATTAATAACTGATCGTGATATAACTCTGGTCGACGCTGCTCGTCCATGCCGAACCATGCTTCTCCCACACTTTTAAAAACAATAGACACATTCGTCCCATATCGAGTAAATACCAATGATGTAAAAAAGTATGGATTCGTGATATGCTCACAAAACAATCGAAAAAAGTGTTCCAAATGCAGTGACAGCACACATACACATATTTCGAATTTCGAACACATTTACCTAAAAAGAGTCCAATCTGTACTCTATTCGGCGGTTCGTTTTTGAGGCACGGGTGGCGTATCTACCTTTATATATACTAAATATCATTGGTAAATACCTGATATTTCGGTTACGGTGTGACAGTTCGGTGACAGGCGCTGTCATCGGATACTTTAAATTCAAGATGGCGCCACCAGACGCGATCATGTTTCCCGCCACGACACTTGACGTGTGCGGTCTACTTAATAAAATCCCGCACGCAAACCACATATACAGTTAAAATCAACTGTAATACTTTTAAAATCAATAAATTATTATATTATTAGTTTTTGGGTTACTAGCAATTACTTACTAATATGGAATGACCTACCAGCAGCAGTATTTCTTGACAAATATGACATAGGAACCGTAAGAAAAGAGTGTATTCTTATCTAAAAGGCAAGCAACGCACCGGTGGCACTTCTGGTGCCACCGTTGTTCCTGGGCAAAGGTAAACACTTTCCATCAGGTGTCTCTCTTGCTCGTTTGCTCCCTATATCATAAAAAAATCAAATATAGAATGTTTACCAAACGCAACCTTTACTTGTACAATAAATTTGAGGTTTACGAAATGGGAAATTTACCATATGGGAAGTAGCCTAATAATATGGTTCATTTGTAACAAGCAATTGTTTTCACAGGAAAGGCCTTTAGTTAGGTTTGACCCCTCAACCATTTGTTTAATGGAGCCCTAGATAAATAAATCCACAAACACTCGTTAAGTCCTATCTAGACCCAATTGAAATATTAACTATGAGGGTATCACAACGCTGCCGTCCACTAGCTAAAACGCCGTTAACTGACGCGCACAATTTATAGTTCAGTTGAGAAGTTATAAATAATAATTAAGTTTATTTCTCACCAATTACATTTTAGTTATATAAATAAATGAGCATTAACTATTGACAACAAGGGAGTAAATTTGATGGCCTGATACCTGAACTAAGAGCATCCTGTATTTCAGGTCATCAACCTTTCACCCCATAGTATAGTCTAAATTTACATAAATAACTCATATTTCAAAACAAACAATACTTAAATAACATTTTAAATATACATATAAGATTACTGACGGTATACGTAATTCAAGTTATGCACGATTTTACTCTCTATTAGAAAGGTTCCATATGGAGAATGCCTTATAATATCTTTATGATAATAAATATCAATATAAGAGGCTTATCCAAAGTTGTTTTCCGCTAATCAGGTTTATTAAATATATAAAGAGCGTCGGTGGCTCAGTGGGAGAGCGTCAGTGGCTCAGTGGTGTGGACTGTCGCCTTCCTACCGGGAGGGCTGAGGTTCAAATCCCGACACGTACCAAAGTATTTTCGAATTTTCGAAAAATATATGTACGTTATCCGAAGCTCTTACGGTGAAGGAAAACATCGTGAGGAATCCTTCATGCACGCCTGCGAAGAGATTCGAGGGTTGTGTGTGAAGTCGTCCAATCCGCACTGGGCCCGCGTGGATGACTAAGGCCTAATCACCCTATACGGGTTGGCTCGTGCCCCTCGGTGGGGACGTTTAATGAGCTGATGATGAATCAGGTTTATACGTTTTGTTAAAACAAAAAAAATTTCTTCAGTTAACGGCATTTTAGGTAGTGTATGGCAGACGGTCAAGCTGCCCATTCTTGTAGAAGCATGATGATGCTGAAGTAATAAACGACGGGATCAATATAAATAAGAACCTACACATCGATTCCCTTCGTTTGATAATGGTGTGGATACACCTTACTATCCAAGCGTTTCATATTTGGACTATTGCCTTACGATGGCGCAGGTTTAAAACCCGCCACGTACCAATATGTTTTCGAATTATATGTACGTTATCCGACGCTCTCACAGTGAAGGAAAACATGGTGAGGAAACCTGCGCACGCCTGCGAAGCAATCAATTCAAAAGATTCAAAGGTTGTGCGTAAAGTTGGCCAACCCGCACTAGACCTAAGCTAGGCTAGACGGATAGGCTCGTGCCCCTCGGTGGGGACGTTTAATGAGTTGATGATAGAGTGTTGTTAATGACAGCAAATTGTCTATACAGTATCAAATCTGTAGAGGCAATTAGGCGAATAAGTGGGAATCATTTAAATGTTGGCGATTTTCCGCCTTGTCTGGACGTACAGGGTATGCACTGCTTATTTGAATATATGGAGTACACGCCATATCTGTTTATTCATATTGTCTTGCAAAATTATGCGAAGATATAATTTTTACAATCGCCATTAATAATTAGCTGTGAGACAGAATTGCGCTTGTAATGCTAACAANAGAACAATAGAGAATCAATTGTTTCTGTTGGATTATCCGCAGCGGAGTGAAAGGGTTAAAGAAATGTGATAAGATCAGTCTATAATGATCCTGAATGACGTTTGACTACAGTTTGATCTATGCGCATTTTTTTCCGCTTTGCTTATATTGAATGATCTACCAGCAACGGTATTTTTGACATAGGAACCTTTAAGAAGGAGCGTATTCCTTTCTTTAAGGCAACAACGCAGCGGCACAGGTGTCTCTTATACTAATAATAAAAATGCGGACTGTTATATATATAAAATGTTTACTTACTTGGCAAATGTACAGATTTTCAGACTACAGGATTAGTTCACTAATAACGCTTTGGGAAATGGAAGGATGTCATGGGAAACTTAGATCCCTTTTAGTTATCATAAAGACATTATTTGCCACATAGTGCGCCATTTTTACATGACCAAGTAAAATGTAGCCAGTCACATATTAAATTTGACCTATTAAAAACTATACTAATGTTATTTACGATGATGATGATGTGAACAACCAGAATAGGAATTCGAGTTGTAAGAAATCGCATCGTTGACGGCGACGCGTTAAATGCGGGAGACGCATTAATAACTTAATCCGGCGCTAATTACGCGCCCGCATCTCGCGGAACGCGTTCCCAGCACATGTGTCTGTTTGTTTGAATGCGGTATATTTCTGGACGATTGTAATAATCGTTAAACCGATATATGGTGGGCATTTAATTTAATCATGTTACATATACTTTTACGGCGTGTTTAAATGGGAATTGGGAGATTTGCAGTGAGCCTTTTATATCTATGACGAAATGTAACCTTATGGTTTGTAGCTTAACTAAGCTGTTGATGACTAAAATAATATAGGATAAATTAAAACTTTTCGTTGTTTGATGTAACTGAATGAAGCCTTGTGAAACAGTAGTGTTATGCACTTTTCAGTTTCGGGATGAGGCACTGTAGCTAGTAAAATTTCCTAAGAGATCTAATATCTGTTGTCTCGGGTGACGGGTGCAGTGTGGCATTGATGGTGAATAATAACTGTCTGTCAGTTGTTTATTTTCTTTCAATACCATTCTGTCATGGTCGGGTGAATCACTAACCACCAGGTGAGCAACCTGACCGCCCTGAACACTCTGTAACATAAAAAGAACATTAGTCCATCCGTTCAAAGTTTAGCATAAGTCAGTCGGGCATCGTCAAAATATGATAAAAAAAATTTCTCCTCTTTCGGAAGCACGATAATGTTCATAACTCAAAAACATATTTACTTGTGATGCTGTCACAACGTGTCGACGTGAATAATTTATAAAGCGAGCGTGAATAATTGGACTTTATTGCTTAGAATTATAATTTTCATGTTGGTTTCCTAATAGGCCCTTCAGTTTATTTAGATTTTCATAATAATCAAAGTGAATACTGAACTTGTGTTATGTACTAATGTTTTGTGAGAGAAATAAAGATGATTATTATTTTCATAATTATGTGAAAACTTACAAAGCTTCTAGTGCATGCCGCCACTAGTGTTCGCACAAAGTAAGTGGTCGAGAGCGTGCGTTATCAGTCATCAAGTCAACGATGACCCGAGCAAAGGCAGTGTTCGCTTCTCAAACCACAACCTACAAAACAAGCATGTACCTAACACATATGATACTGTATTATTGTCTTATAGGATCCCTTAATTTCGTAAATTTTTAAAGCGTTAAAAAATATAAATATCCCCTTGATTGTATTGGTCTGTATGTTTCTATGTATAATCATCATCAGCTCATTGAACGTCCCCACCGAGGGGCACTAGTCTATCCGTAGGGGTGTTTAGGCCTTAGTCGTTCACGCGCGCCCAGTGCGAATTGGTTGACTTCATGCACAACCTTTGAATCTTTTCGCAGGCGTGCGCAGGTTTCCTCGCGATGTTTTCCTTTACCGTAAGAGCGTCGGATAACGTAATAATTTAGAAAATTCGAAATCACATTGGTACGTGGCGAAATTTGAACCTCGGCCTTCCCGTGAGGAGGGTAACAGTCCATACCATTAAGCCATCGACGCTCTTCATGTATAATATCTATGTATAAACAAAAAAAGTATGTATTTAAGTGTATGTATAAGTTGTTCAGTATTTATACTACAGGCATGCTTAGTTTGGATACGCTGTTAAAATGTTTATTTATTTAAATAGATATTTATTTAAAATATTTTACTAAGCTAAAGCACTATCATCCAGCGACACACGGGCTCAGTAATGCCAGTGCTGCAGGAAGCGATCTGTCATGTCCCATCGTCCGCTAACGACCTAACAGCTTCATGTACTGGGCGATCGTTTTAACAACTTGTTTTTGACAGACTGGGGCTATGTTGGGCTGATGAAGGAGAACTACAAACTTGGTTTTACCATAGGTAAAAATCACATAATCAATGATATTCTGTATATGTAAAGGTAGATACGCCATCCGTGCCACAATAACGAACCGCCAAAGAGAATACAGTTGTAGGCTTACTGTTTAGGTAAATGTACGGTCATGCGAAATATGTGTATGTGTGCTGTCGCTGCATTCGGAACACTTTTTCCGATTGTTTTGTGAGCATATCACGAATTACTGATATGTCACGTAATGCGTAATGTTCATGCGTTACAAAAAATTTATAGGTCTGTGACACACATTAAGATTATGAGATATGCAAAGTGAGTGATACTGATAGCAAAAACAACGATAAGTACTTTTGTTGCTATAAGTAGGTAGGTGACTTGAAAGCAGACCACTTTTTGTTTAAAAGCTGTAAGGGAACAAAGCTGGTGAAAAAGGGCATATTTTGAATATGATAGAGATTTTTTGGCTTATCGGAAAACACAGGGTATGCTTATTTATTTTTAAGTATCATCATCATCATCAGCTCATTAAACGTCCCCACCGAGGGGCACGAGCCTACCCGTATAGGGTGATTAGGCCTTAGTCGTCCACGCGGGCCCAGTGCGGATTGGATGACTTCACACACAACCTTCAAATCTCTTCGCAGGCGTGCATGAAGGTTTCCTCACGATGTTTTCCTTCACCGTAAGAGCGTCGGATAACGTACATATATTTTTCGAAAATTCGAAAATACATTAGTACGTGTCGGGATTTGAACCTCAGCCCTCCCGGTAGGAAGGCGACAGTCCACACCACTGAGCCACCGACGCTCTATGCGTACTGCAAATGAATGGAATGATCTGCCTGCGTCTGTGTTTCCGGCCACAAAAATCGAGTGAATAGGCTTTTTTCGGCAAGCTCGCTCCCTCTTAGAGCACGTCTCTTCCACTAGGATAGTCTGTGCTCAAGATTAAGCCTATCATAAATAAAAAAGTGTTCATATATTTAGTTAGAAATATAAGCTTCCTCTCTAATTTAGGCTAAGAACTATCTGCGCTCGCCACTTGCCTGGTGTAAAGCAGAAGTTATCTCTGGTCAGCACCGAATTAACACTCTCCACTTTTTTTCTCATGGTCCATCCACTCTCAGAATTCCACAGCCGTCTCATAACATTAAAGGAATCCGACACATGTTTAACGAGCACAAATGTAATCTCATTACACCCAATCCAGGATGTGCTCATAGAAAGTGTTGGTGCTAAGTGATGGATCACTACTGTGACAGCCGCAATCCGCGTGATCGATCCCACTTTAATGACGACGTCATTGTCCGGGTCGAAGTTCACTGATGAGGGAAGTGGTATACTTACAGTAAAACACATACTCACCATCGGGACAATTATGTGATTCGAGAAAGAGCAAAGAAAGCACTATATTGTTTGTCAAATTCACAACAAAACACTTCGCTAGGTAAATTACAAAACTCTGTAACCAATGATATAAAAAGCTTTTCTCGAAGATCTTACTTATTCTGAACCGATGGTAGTCTTAAAAAATATAATAATAATAACAATTGACGATTCAAAAGTATCTGTAACAGATTTTTTGTTTGTTTGTTCTCATTATCGTCTTTATGCTAAGAATGTAAATTATTTGAAGACTTCAAAGTTTTTACTACATTTAGGAGGTTCCGCGCGGTAATACTCGGAGCTAGTCCAGTGTGTACTTGGGGTTTCTGAAAGCCTTTCTGGTGTTCGCCAAAAGTACCACAAACAAGCGAAGGACCAGAAGAAATAACAGGCTCTCTCATATCTTTAAACAGTATGCCGGTATTCCTAGCATATAAGAAACTGATACAACTTTTTGCATCGACATAAATCACAAAACCGTTCAATTTCGTCTACAATTTCCCAACAGTGCGCGCTAGTTGCCAACTATTCAAATGACAACGGCAAAAACTTGG
>PQWD01002889.1:0-68224 GCA_019425675.1 Leucinodes orbonalis
GCGGTTTTTGCAACTCAAGCCATGTTCAAGCTCTGTTTTAGATTTTTTTTACATAATTTAAGGCTTTTTTTGACAGATGCCGTCAAATTTCTTACTATTTTTGGTTTTACATACAAAAACTGGCTGAATTTGACACACTTTTGAAGTTAGTAAGATCCATCCATATTTTAAACGTTCATAATTTTAATAAATAAAATATTTTTGTGATTTCAAAACGCGTATATAAACATCACCTAAAACTACAGGATTTTTATTCTTGTTTTTTAATATATACATTATGACAATATATCCACCAAAAAACATTCTGTAAAAATCTAGCCAAGTCTCGATGGAGCTGCTTGATTATCTCTAAAAAGTAATGAAATCAAGACAAAGACGTGCCAAGTCTAAGGTTCCTTACTGCAATTAATTAATTATTATGGTTGATGTTGTGTGACTTGGCCGTTGAAGAGTACACAAGGATACAAAACTAGGTGCTTCATGACACCATTGCACCAATCTGTCGCCAGAACCGCTACCCATTGACGGTACAAATTTGCCACTTGGAAAACGGTGATTCAATAGCCCATCGATTGTAGGCTTGATAAAGCCACTAACGTATAAAGAATGTTCAACGGCCAAGTCACACAACATTAACCATAATAATTAATTGCAGTAAGGAACCTTAGACTTGGCACGTCTTTGTCTTGATTTCATTACTTTTTAGAGATAATCAAGCAGCTCCATCGAGACTTGGCTAGATTTTTTACAGAATGTTTTTGGTGGGATTTTACTTCTTTTTGTAGAAACTTGAAAGGAATATTAGACGACCCATTGGGTGTAATGGTTGAAACGTCGGCTACTACACCAAGGGTTCCGGGTTCGATCCCCGGGCAGTACCTACAAATATTTGTGTGCACCAACATGTCTGTTTGTATTGGTCTAGCGCGCTCGACTTGGCGGGGGCACTACCGTGCCCCCGATTTTTGACATCGGATGAAGCGGCCCACCATGTTAAATATATATTGTTTAAAGGCGGTATGTCAATCTCTTATAGTTTGGCTGGGCTCTTTTGTTATCTAAGCAGGGTCACCAGGTACTCCAGATCTTCGATTATCCAAGTTATTATAGTTTTCCCTTTATGTAACCATTAAACCCTGACTCTGTACCAAATTTCAGCTCTGTGAGTTAATGGGAAGTACTAGTTCTATTTTGATGATTTTGTTATCTAAGCAGGGTCACCAGGTACTCCAGATCTTCGATTTTCGAAGTTTTCATAGTTTTCCCTTTATGTAGCCATTAAACCCTAACTCTGTACCGAATTTCAGCTTTCTGAGTTAATGGGAAGTACTAGTTCTATTTTGATGATCATGAGTGAGTGAGTGAGTGAGTGTCTGTCGAAAATGCGAAACTTTGCTTTCGCTTAACGTCGGAACTAAATGACCTACAGACTTGAAATTTTGGATTTAAAGTAAGTTATTATATCTTACTAGATGACGAAAATTTCAGCGCTCTGGTATTATCCAAAGGTTCTCAAATCGGGGCCTGAAAATGCGGCGAAATGGATCCTGTAAAGGATGGTACGGCAGTGTTTGCTTCGCGCTCGACTTGGCGGGGGCACTGCCGTGCCCCCAGATATGCTTAGAAATCAATATTTACTGTAATATTTGGCATCTGAACACCATAAATAATCCATTAAACGGTATTTGGATTTAATAAAATTTTTGGATGGAGTAGTTCAAATAAGTAATAAACACAATGAAGTTTCGTTGTTAGTACCTAAGTGGAACCAACAAAATGCAAATCACAATTATTCCCATGAGTATCATAACAGATGGTACAATCACAAAACTATCATAAGTGGACGGATAACAGCAAAATCCTCATGTGGATTGAGGAGTTTCTTTAATCTTGTTATGGATTGTCATAGGCTGCTCAAGGAGTGAGCCCCTGTTGAGTTGAGTATTTTTTTATAATTTAATATATTCATGTTTCTTACTGTAAATGGATTTGAATATCTGAATCAGCAGTGGCAGCCCTACACTTGTAGTTTTCACGTTCACCGACCCCGTGAGACTTAGCCTTTGGAATCCAAGCGATAACTCTCACCGAACAATTGTGTAAATTTTTACAGGCAATTGAATTCGAAGTCATTAAAAACTTATTTTCTATAAATGAACCATTTTTGAGTATCCGTGACGATGGTAACATGAAAGTCAACAAAATGTCGGGAAGAAAAAATAAAGATACGGTTTTTTTATACGGAGTTTAATTACTGGGTATAAGAGACCTAACATCTGTTGTCTCAGGTGACGGGCGCAGAATGGCATTGATGGAGAATAATAACTGTTGATCAGTTGTTGGTTTCCTCCAATGTCGCCCTGTCGTGGTCAGTGTATCATTTATCATCAGGTGAACATCCTGACCGTTCTGTACAATTCTTAACATAAAAAAATATAATTATAATTTACCGTGACCTTATTTGAAAATTGTGATATTATTTAATAAACATTAAGTTATCTTAAATTAAAGCCATCCATCAAAAAGAAGATTAGGGAATGCCAAATAACCTTTGTATGGACTAAATTAAATTGTACTTGATTCAAAAGCAATGAAGTGATAGATTTTTAAGAATTATTCAGTCCTAATCCTTTTCATATAGAGTTATGTATGTTTGAAACCATGATATCATTAATGACATATTTATATGTTATTAAAGTGTCCAGTCACATTGCTCGATGGAAATCACTATAAAATCGTTTGACCTAGATCTGTCTCATGCATTTATATACATAAATTGTATATAGTAGATCACACCTACAATTTGTAATACTCAGATCTAGCAAGTTTTTGTTATAAAATCAGCTTTAAAAATGTGTAGTTATAATATCTCTTCTAAATTCATTTTTTTTTTCATCGCAATACGAAAATAGGTCTCGTAAGTTAACAGCGTATTCGCAAAAAATAAATATTCCCTTAAGATATCGGTAATTGAGTAGAAAGCAGTATTTAATTTAGTGCCAGCACTTCAAGGCTACTCGACCTGAGTTTTTACTTCCATTTAAAAAAAGGACAAAACGACTACCCGACAGCATTCCCCACGTAATTACGTATGTCTGTTAACCACCGAACACTAATTGAATGATTTAGACATAAATAGCTTGCTATAAATAGAACTTGCTAGCGAGTGCATTTATTTATTCTATACCGGGTATTAATGTCTCATTTCTACCCTGACAGTGCTGGTATATAATAATAAACAGTATTTACTTGAGTGTAATAATATATTATTCTTTGAAGTTTTAATAAAGGTCTTAAACTATTACGATATATTTTTCAATATTTAAAAGACATGCTGTTCAATCATGGTAAATACTGATTCAGAATAAAATTAATATAAAACAGTGTTGTCGTTGAGATTAGGTATATTTAATGTTTTAGTACCTTTCATCATCGTCATCATCATCATCATCAGCTCAGTACCTTTCATAGAGTTTATGAATTAATAAATATATATTTAAATGTAATAAGATTGCATAAATTAAATAAATATTGAACTACCGATTGCAAAAACTTTCGTAAAATTCGCCTGTCAAAAAGAAATATTAAAAAAGTAAGAGTATTAAAACTCTATAAATAATACGTATTGTGATCTTTTTACAACAAATCTCTTACAACATTAACATCTTCAAATTGCGTTGATAAAATTTCACCCGAGACGGTTAAAATAAAAAAGGCAAATATCAAAACGTCTGAGTCGTGCTATATCGATCAAAATTCAAGATCTCAACAAAAAGTGGACCAGGTCACGCTGTCTCGCTCGCGAGGCTTGTCCGCGGTCGCGCGCGAGTGGGATGGCGCTATCGCTTGTCCTCGCCCACACATTTAGAGGCCGGTACATTGAACCCAAGTTCGAGGTTGAGCGCTGAAATGTATATCTGTCCCGTTCATTTAGCAAAGAGAGAGCCCGGCGAGTTGCGCGCGCGCCGCTTAAAATGAATATCACTGTTTTAGACATCTAGACATATCTTATCCTTGTCGATTGACCACGGTTCCGTTTTTTTGGAAATAGTCTGCTTTTCATTACCGGGCTATTGGGTTTTCCACTGAATTCCTAACTCTACAGTGCAAGTGAAAGTTTTCGAGCTAGTGTTTTAGGCCTAAATTTGTGTCTAGATTTTTTATAGTTTTTTTTGTTCTGTGTCTGGTTATGATGGCGTGATTGGATTTTGCGGTGTGCCATGGACACGTGGATTTTGACATGGATTCCCGAAGCCCATGTAAGTACTAAAATACTAAGATTATTTTGGTACAGCAATTTAGTGCTTTTTATTGGATCCTGAATTCATTAGTCCAGTCTTAGTCTCGATGTTGATGAATATTTTGGGATTTTACAAAAACATCTTTATAATGAAGATATTTTGACTAATTTAATGACCGTAGTCAAATTAAATAGGTTTAATTATAATATTCATATACGTTATAAATTTTACATTATTTTCATTAATTATGGCATTTTGGAATCTGGAGTATTGAAATTCTTCAGGTTATAGATAAATCGATTCGATGTTTTTTTTTAAAGATATTAAATTATATCATATCAGGCGAACCTTTTTATTACCAAATCATTGAATAAGCCAATGACTTGCTTAAATAACAGAATTGGAAACAATTATCATGGAACAAATACTTGTTTCAAAAATATATCTTTAGGAAATGTCGGTTAGAGAACCTAAATCATGACGTCATAGGTTTAAAGTCTCTCTCAAAGTATGATCACGTCACGACTTTGATATACCTACGGTGCAATATAACGTAGTTAATTTTCCGATCAATCGTTTTGGAACGGAATAATGACTCTTAAAACGAAGATAATTAACCCTATTTTCAATAACCTCAGGAACAATTATTTAAATATTTTCATTATTTATTTAAAAAAATATTATTTTTTATAAAACTTTAGGTAGATTATACATTTCACATTAATAAGTACTCTTCTTTTTTTAAACCTGTTACAGTCCACAGCTGGACAAAGGTCTACCCCATAAGGGTCCTAAATAAATACAATAACGCTTTTAAAGATAATGATTCCTATTTTAAATAACCTCAAAACAATTGATAAGTTTGAAAGTTTTTTTGTGTCATTTAGAGCTAAATTCCTTTTTTTAAATATTTTGAATAAGTTAAAAAGCTTTTTTTTATAAAGTTAGTTAAAATATAATGATAGGAAAGAGGGAAATAAAAAAAATTGGTCGTATTGTAAAATCTCATATAGGAGGTAGATTTCCAACTCTACTTCACATCTCAGTATTTTTTTTACAACTTATATTGTTGCTTTACCTATTTTATTTATGAATGTAAATTTACAGTTAAATAATAATTTCATGTTAGGAAGATAATTTATCAAATCATTGCATGGAAAACGTATTCATTTAACAAAAACAAAGGGTAGAACTTATTTAAAACCACATTTTTCATAAAAATTAGGTCGTTACTTTAGTAAATCTTAAGATCTTTTCTTCTCTTCTTGTTAGATTTTGTCAAAATCCATTAATCCAAATTAGGCCTACAAAAAGCACTTACGAACTTCAGAAAATATACAAAAATACAATAAAAAAACATTTAAAATACTAAAGCAGATATATGAATTCAGATCCTTGAAAAATAAGCACTAAGAAAGAAAGAAAGAAAAAAATCTTTATTCAAATAAATCTGTTACAGATACTTTTGAATCGTCAATTGTTATTATATTTTTTGTGACTCTACCACCGGTTCGGAACCACTTCAGTGGTTTGGCCTGTTGAGAAAGAAACACCCAAGAAAACTCAACAGTGCAGTCTTTTTTTAAACAATTACTTAATTTAAGATCCCTCACAGCATGGCCATGAGGAGTTGTATGTAGAGTAAGGATAAGGAATTCGTTCTAAGGACTACTTAGAAAACTACTCGTAATGTATATGCTTGTTATTGACTATTAAATAATTTATTATTTTTAAGGGCTATTATAAAGATTACCCATCGATCCTTTTTCACATATTGAAGGCCACTGTTGGACAAAGAGACATTGTTAAACGTCGGGGAATTTTTTCAATAGAATTTATTGAATCTTTGTTCTTCTAAAATTTACTTATAATGGAGTAAAACTAAGTAGGACACACAGTGTGTTCACTTATATTCAAAAGAAAATCCAAAATAAACACTTCACATGAGCTTGGTGATCTTTCTATGAGCTTTTACTATTTACAAAGCTATTCAATTCGTAAATTCATATTCATTGATTGATTACTATGATTTCAATATCTTTAAACCTGACGTCACAAATAAAATTTTGAATTTTTGTAGGTCAAATATATTAGATAAAAAAATATACCCAAAAAATTAATGCAAGTCCCATCTAGCAATAATGCAAATCTAGCCTATAATAAAGTACCAAAACAATGGATAGACATACCATTATTTATTTCATGAATACATACCTTTTACTAGGTGGTAGACTCGATACTGAGTCGTCTAGGTAGGTACCACCGCAGTGCCAGATATCTTCCCGAGAAATAAGAGTGCAATGCACTTTTGTGTTTCCGGATGAGGGCACTGTAGCTAGTAAAAATAACGGGTATAAGATACCTTACATCTGTTGTCTTGGGTGTTGGTTGCAGTAGGGCATTGGTGGAAAATAATAACTGTTATCAGTTGTTAGTCTCCTTCAATGACTTCTGTTATGGTTAGGCGTATCACTTACCATCAGGTGAGCGTCCGGACCGTCCTGTTCACTTCGTTACATTAAAAAAAACCAGTTGGAGGTCGGCTTCTTTCTAAAGACTACTGCTGGTAATCGCAGATGGCCTTTACAGCTTTTGTGGGCAAGAGGCGAGCGCCGAGGGCTCTAAGCCTGAGCTACTTTTCGCGTTCCATGATCACCGGACAGATACGACCTGCAAACCTTGACGACCAAAGTACTTAGACCAAAACCCACATGTCCATGCACACAAATGTTTGTACTGCCCGGGGATCGAACCCGGAATCCTTAGTGTATGAGCCGACGTCTCAACCATTACACCAGATGGGTCGTCGAATAGCACTCAGTTCAATTACTAACTTGTCGTACCGAAATTTTATTCAGAAATATTAGTGAAATCCTAGTCTTATCTTAGTTACCTAACTGGAGGCAAAATTAAGTCACGTATTTAAACTTAAAACGGTATTTCCACTCTCGGACCCACGGCCTCCGAAAATTAAGTGTCCACTGGACCCCCAAACATAATGCGATCCCAGCCCTTGAGTGTCCAGAGTAGATTTTATTTTGAAGCCAAGTTCTGGTTTCCTCTTGAACCCCAAAGTACAGTTGCAATAATTAATAAAGCAGACCCAGATACTTAAAGTTTATTAAATTTTTGGAATAAATACTAGGAAAAATTGTCTAACTAAAACTTCTTGTATGTATGCATACATACAAGAAGTTTTAGTTAGACAATTTTTAGAATATTTATTACTTTAACAATGATTTTCACTAAATGGATCCGTAAGGCCATATTAAACAAAGAAAGCAGAACAAAAATCAATAAAAACATTCATAAAAAGAATTAAAAAGCCAAAACTGAAAATAAATAAAATTACCATAAGCCGAGCTTCATAAGAGAAGTGATAGTATTCGTAATGTATTCAACAGAAGTCAGGAATATTAAACATAATATGAAATAGAAAACATAATGTCAAGAACCGAAGCCTAATTAGAAAGTAAAGTATGGCCTATGTCCAGCAGTAGACTGAAGTCAGCTGATGATGATGATGCCTACCTCATTCATTCAGCATTCCATTTCAAGGATGTCCAGCACGTGATATTAAATGACCTCTTATACCCAAAACTTAGGATGATATTCGTGACAAGACTAAAGTAACCAACAAAGCTGACCGGATCAGCAAGTTGAAGTGGCAGTGTGGTCACGTATGTCGCAGAACCGATGGCCGTTGGAGCAGACGAGTTCTGGAGTGGAGGCCGTGTCTCGGCAAACGAAGTGAATGATGGTGAAGCTGTTAAGGCCATCTGTGACCAACAGCAATTGTCATTCCAAAAAAAATACTTGATGGACTGACCGAAGCGCTGGTGGATACAGTATGAGGATGTCCGGGATATCTAAAAAGTTTAAAAAGCTTATCAATATTTTATATAAATAAATATTGACTGACATTCACGCAGCGCTATCTAGCCCCAAACTAAGCATCAGTAATATACAAACTAAACAACTAATAAACTATAAAAATAATTTTATCGGATATTTTTTTATTTTTTTTGTAAATATATACATAGAAAACACCCAGACCAGTACAAACAGACATGTTCATGCACACAAATGTTTGTACTGCCCGGGAATCGATCCCGGTACCTTTCGTGTTATAGCCGACGCCTCAATCATTACACCAAATGAGTCGTCAAATCGTGAAAATATCTGGTGCAAAATGATAAATATCTTTCTAGCAGTGTACTGCGAATTGCGATACTTTGAAAAGACGAGAAGCATAACTTTGATCATCTGAGCCATTAGACCGAAAAATTGGTAAAATGACGTCATGACATATTTAAGATTTTCAATTAGTGACGTAATAAACTCATTAGATGGCGACCTTCTAGAATGAAGCTGATATGGAATCAGTTACATATTGACAGCATGTAAATATTTCATGACACAATTTTACTGGATACGATGACGTAAGAAGCGTCAGTTCACATGACGCCTCGTCTCGTCAGAAGACAGAAAACTAACAATCCCCATACTTACAGGTTAACCGTTTGCCCCACCACAAAACGTTCGCTCATTGAGACGAAGCACTGAGCTAAATAAAATGTTTTTTCATTTTGGATTCGTCCCATTCAGTTTTACTTCTAAGTAAAAATAAAAATCATTAGCCCCCCGTGCTTACTTAAAACCACAAACACCCTTACACCAGAGCTACAATTGTAATTTTAAAAACCAATTGTCTTTATTGTGCCTCAATAGTTCTTATATGTTAACTCCAAACTAACGTCAAAATAGAGTAAAATATAAACTTTCTACAAACATTTGAGACACAATGTAGATTTTGACATGTCATTAGAAAACCATAACGGTATCAATTAAATAGCAGAATAAAAAACATGCAACATTTACTATTGAGACACAATGAACATTGAATTGGCGAATTAGGGCCCTGGCTGTGAGGCAGCATAGAAACCTAGTTAGAAACTGACACTAGATTCGATGACATTTCTCATCGAACCAACTATCTACTCGATAAGAATAAGAATATTTTCTCCAAACAACCTTACAAACAAAACAATCAATTTGATAACCAAATAATTAGATGTACAAAGCAAGAAATGTTGACACAAACGCTCCCGCTGCGATGCAAACCCGGAACTTTAATAATTGAACTGGCGCGCTAGCCGGTTAGCGTGGATGGTTTTTTATGTCTGTTGCCATGGCAACCGAGGTTAGCGCGAGATAAATGCGACCGGAAGATCGACAGCGAGCGACGCCAGTAATAATCGAGTACGAGAGAACTTTACTAGGTGATATACTCGTTACCTGAGTCGTCTAGGTAGAAACCACCGCAGTGCCAGATATCGTCCCGGGAAAGGCCATGTGTTTTAGACTTTTGTGTTTCGGGGTGAGGGCACTGTAGCTAGTGAAATTACCGGGTATAAGATGACATCTGTCATCTCGGATGAAGGTCGCAGGGCGATTTTGACAATGGATAATCACTATATATAGTGACCGTTTTTCTTTGATACTGCTCTGTCATGGTCAGGCGTATCACTTACCATCAGGTGAGCGAGTTAACCGTCCCGATCACAAACATAAAAAAATATCGATCCCCGTCCAATCGAAAAACCTGAATGATGTGATGGTTGACATGGTAGGTTAATAAACCAAGGGTTAAGGATTCGATCAAGGCAAACTGACAAATATATTGTGTGTTACCGATAAAAAATAACCCATAAGAGAGTGCTGAGTTAGTCACAAAATATGCATCTACGGGGGCTCGAACCCGGAACCTCTGGTTCAGTCTAGATCTCAGACCAAGGCACCAGTGATATATCAGTGAAAAAAAATATTCCAACACCTTAAATATAAAACCAAACAAAAACTACATAATTAGAAATAATCAGTAATTAATTAAAAAAAAACAATTATACTAATAATCCAACAAATAAAACAACAAATAAGATATTGATACTAATACTTATACCCAGACCTAGTTGACTAAAACTAGCATAAAAAGGTCATAAATTGCGGTAGACTAAACTCATTAATCTTGTACTTTTAGTACGGAAGATTACGTACGTCATTCAAGGTTGTGATGAGTCATTTACAATTATACCAGTTAAAAAGTTCACTGGACTTATCCAGCAGTGGACATCACAGTTTAATAGTAGTAGAAATATACAAGTCGCTCTCTAGCTACGGTTATTTCTAAGCCGCGTTTCATTAAATTTGATACAAAGATAAACAGATTTTTGACCATCGATTTAAAAAAAAACATAAAGAAACACCAAGGCACTGCCATGCCTAAACCTCTCTCTCTCTCTCATCATATGTCAAAGGAGGTCTCCCTCATTTTGCGCCAGATATCCCTCCTCATCCGCTTTCGTCATCCAGCCTCCTCCAACCTTGGACAAGTGGTCAGTCCCTCGGTCCAGGCGTCCTAAGCTACGCTTGCCAAGACGCGATCTCGAATCTAGAACTCGTCTGCTTCGACTGCCATCGGTTTTGCGACATACGTGACGCCCTCTTCCGTCTGCTGATCCGGGGAGCTATGTTAGTAATATAGTTCTCTTACGTATATAATTTAATTTTTGATTTTATCACTAAGACAGACCCCAAGCATAGCTCGCTCCATTGCCCATTGAGTGACTGAATTTCTGAACCAATATCACAGTTAGTACCCATTTGATTAAAGCCAAATCTCTACTCAAATTCAAAGGGACAAGTCAGTGTTAAGATTCTTATCGCTTTCTTACTTTCTAAGCAATAACTTAAACGGCACATTCCATCCATAAATAAACTTTTCGTGAACGTTGATACAAGAATACGGTAAGTAAACCCGCGGGCATCGGCGAGTGTATTTTTAAAATATATAAAAAAAGGCGTACGCATTTTGTTGGATAAAAAATGCAAGATTTCCGACGTCGCGAGCCGGCCGGCCGCGGCGACGGCCTTGCGCGCGCACGTTCGCATTTTACCACGGCATATATTAATTACATATAATGTCGTCACACTTTTTTCGTATATCTATATACTAAAAGGAGGATACTAATTCTAAAAATAGGAGATGGGTAGGGAGAGGATGACCTTGGAGGACGTATGTATATAGAACATGTTTTTAGGGATCCATAGCTAAATGGCAAAAAACTCTTATAGATTCGTCAAGTCTGTCTGTCTGTCCGTCCGTCCGTATGTCACACCCTTTTTTCTCCGAAACTATGAGAACTACACTATTCAAACATAGTACGTATATGTATTCTGTGAACCGCTATCAGGTTTTAATAAGAAACTCGAAAAAAATAATATATTTCCAGGGTTCCACATACATTCAACGGAAACTCAAATTTTTTTCATCGTACTCCCATGGTGGGATACGATGAAAAAAAATTGATATACCAATATCACCACGGCATATAATAATTAGATATAATGTGGTGATACTTTTTTCCTATATCTTAAATACCATTTAAAAGATATACTAAAAGGAGGACATAAAATCTAAAAATAGAAGATGTTAAGGGAGAGGAAGACCTTGGAAGACGTATGTGCATAGAACATTTTTTAAGCTTAAGGGCGCAATTTGCTAACAGCCTGATGGTTAGTAATGCAGTATCCAATGTAATTTTGCAATCGAGAACATCATAGGTATTTCATGGATAAATGATTGATGTAATAAACACCACCCATGAACAACAATTACTCCGAAGGTGCTAAGCCTCGCCAGCCTTAAAGAAGAGAGGCAAAGAGAAATATATAAAAATCCTTTAGATATAAATAACATTGGAGCATCTGTTTGTAATATTGGAATAACCGTTTTTAAGGTTCCGTAGCTAAATGGCAAAAAACGGAACCCCTATAGATACGTCCGTATGTCACACCCGTTTTTCTCCGAATCTATAAGCACTACACTATTCAAACTTTGTAAGTATATGTATTCTGTGAACCGCCATTAAGTTTTAATAAGAAACTCGAAAAAAAATTAATATATTTTGTGGTTTCCCATACATTGAACTGAAACACAAAATTTTTTTCGTCGTACCCCCATGTTGGAATCAATGTGTAGATCTTGAAAATGGTATTGAGGTTTCTAATATCATATCTTTATAAATTGAATAGTTTGCGCGAGAGACACTTCCAAAGTTGAAAAAAGTGTGTCCTCCTCCCTCTGATTTCTAAACTATGGGGTTGATAAAATAGAAAAAAATATGATGTACATAACCATAAAATCTAACAATGGAATTTAGTTTGAACGATTTCAGGTGTGTAGTTTTTTTATACGTCATAAACGGTGAACCACATTTTTTTCATAGTAAAGCTGTAGTAGGTGCCTAAGTAAATAAAAATAATTTTATTTTATGTTACTTGCTGCTGCGGAACCCTCCATGGGCAAGTCCGACTCGCGCTTGACCAAGTTTTTACTTCATACACGGAGCATACACCAAAATATCATTTTTTTAAATTTTGTCTATCTCTCTGTCTGTATGTTTATTCCAGGTAATTTGAAACGGCTGGGCCGATTAGGTCGGGACTTTTTTGGCAGGTAGCTGATGTAATAAGGAAAAACAGGTTACTTTTATTTCAGAAAATACTTTTTATTTTACAAAATTAAAATTAGGTTATGTTTTCCGCAGTGGGGAGATTATCTTATAACGTGGGTAATACCGCAGGGAACAGTAAGTATTAAATATAAAGGAAACGGGCGATATTTGCCCCCCAGTAATCCCACTTCGGTCGAGATGGAACATTCTGGTCAAAGTTGTCTCTCACTTAAACCTTAATCTACTCTGCCGCCACGACACGACATCCGGCAAACTCTCGTACGAAATACCGTGTCGGACGCGTCAATGGGATCGCTCACGCGTAACTCGGTAGCTTGCCTCCCAGCCGGTTCCGTATCGGCTTTAGATATATGCATGCCTACACGGTATGTATAGCTTTTAGTTAGCGGACTCGCAATGAGAGCAGACGAGTTCTGGAGTGGAGACCGCGTGTTGGCAAGCGTATCGTACGACGCCCGGACCGATGGAACCATTTGCGAAAACGATGACATGACAACTTGATGATGTTATAACCTAAATTTCTGTGAATATCCGTCCAACCTATTGCAGCCACAGCTGGACATAGGTCTCCTCCATTATGCGCAAAATAACCCAGTTCTCCACTTCCCTCATCTAGCCTGCTACCTTTTGCAATTCCATCAAACCGGAGGCTCTTACATTATTTTTAGTTCTATCAAAAGAGAAACAAACTCACACACAGACTAGCATTTACAATGGATTAAACAATGACGTCACTCCCAAAAAAGGTCGATTTTGAACACAACGTGGTGTCAAAATGCGGGGGTCACGGAGAAGGGAGAAAGCGCCATTTCTATTGGCCAATAGAGCCCCAAAAATGAGGGTGCACTGACCAATAGCATCGCTGCATCGATTGTAATGCATAATACTGCATGAATACAATTGATTATGAATTGAATGAATTCTTATAATTTCAAAACTGCCTCCGAGGACTAATGGTGTAAACGTGGGTTTTATATCGCGAGGTTCGGGGGTTATGGGTATGAATCCCATGGGACCCTATAGTAAAAGTCATATTGTACGATTTTTTCTAGTTTGATTAGGAAATAACATAATTCTACTCCCAAGGCGACAAAATAGGGGATGAAAGATTGTATGGAACTTTGTCTTTTTGAAACCGATCGGGCTGAGACTTTGCATGCATAACTACTATGACGTCGGTATCCCCTTAAAAGATTATGTCGGAATTTTGATAAATTTTCACCCCTAAGACATAATAGGGGATGAAAAATAATACTTCTTAAAGCAAGCGAAGCCGCTGGTAAAAGCTAGTATGTTTATAGGTTGTTCAGTATCCAATGAACATGCTCTTTACTAAGTTGAGGCTGGATGGCGCTCTGTGAATGTCGACAAAAATATATAACACGGATGTAGCTGTATAACTATATGATAAAAATTATAATAGGCTTTTGCCTGCGGCTGCGCTCGAGTTAAATACACACACGGTTCTCCTGGTTTGGTTACGAAAACAGAATACTATGTAATGCTGCTTTAGGTGACCATTATCATCAGCTCATTGAACGTCCCCACCGGGGGGCCCGAGCCTACCCGTGGCGGGTGTATAGGTCTCAGTCGTGCACGCGGGCCCAGTGCGGATTGACCGACTACACGCACAACCTTTCTCGTAGAATCTCTTCGCAGGCGTGCGCAGGTTTCTTCGGACGGAGCTTTAGGTGATACTATACGTCTTTCCATCGATTTTTAACTTCCTACCGGTCGGTAGAGTTGTGTCTGTGACGTGTGATTCAGAAGCTTGGCTCTACTTGAGATCTGATATTACAATACAAACCTTATGTGGTCGCCTTGGCAACATTTTACATACATATTTGTACTGCACAGAGATTGAACCTGGAACTTTAGGAATAGTCTAGTCAATGAAACTGTCTCCGTGGTCTAGTGGGCACAGCGTTCGTGACCACGGAGTCGTAAGTTCGAATATCTTGAATCCGCGGGGAAACATCACTGTATGATTTTTCCCAGTATGGTTAGGACATAAATAAATAAATATCTACTGACATTCACACAGCGCCATCTAGCCCCAAGTTAAGCGTGAAGCCTGTATTATGGGTACTAAACAACGGATAAACATACATTTTTTTTTGTAAATACATACATATTATACATAGAAAACACCCAGACCATTAAAACAGACATGTTCATGCACACAAATGTTTGTATTGCCCGGGAATCGAACGCGGAACCCTTGGTGTTACGGCTGACCTCTCAACCGCAACACCAAATAGGTCGTACACATTGCACATTTATTATTATTATTTTTTTTATTGCAGGCGAAATAACTTGATAGAATGAAAAGATGATTTCGTGCTTTATAGGGCACATTATTCTCGAGTGGCGTCCACGTAACGGAAAGCGAAGCGTAGGCCGACCCCTAACCAGATGGACGGATGATCTGGTTAAGGTGGCGGGTGGCAGATGGATGTCAACTGCAAGGATCGTCCGCGTGGAATCATTAGGGGAGGCCTTCGTTCAGCAGTGGACATAATTAGGCTGTAATGATGATGATGATGAGGGCACATTAAGCCATCAGTCCCTACAACTATCTTATTAGAAACGTTAAGACCCACCAATCAGCGTCGATGGCTTATAGGTGTGAACTGTTGCCTTCCAATCTGGAGGGCGCAGGTTCAAATCCCGCCACGTACAAATGTCCTTACAAATTTTTGATATTATATGTACATCTATCCGACGCTAAGGTGAATGAAAACATCGTGAGGAAAACTTCGCGGACGCCTGCGAAGAGATTCAAAGGTTGTGCGTGAAGTTGGCCTATCGCACTGGCCGCGTGGACGACTAAGCCTATACACACGCCACGGGTAGGAATGAGCTGATGATGATGATGAATCAGCATTGAGCGTGACATGTTCACCTCATATATTGCGTGGGAATCCCAATACTTTGAAGTGACACGTTATAGGCAGTTGTTAATATGCTACCCGTAAGTATATGAAATATTTGTATGCAATCCCAGCAGTGGGGTTAAACTGTCCAATATGTAGAGCAAGCCCAATGCAGGCTGTAACTCCGTGCATTTACCGTCGGTCGGTCGTTGATCTGTGCGAGAGACGGCGACATACCACCTACGTAGTCTTGAGGACTTGGTAGCTTTGTTGTATTTACAGAAATACATAAAACTCGAGTAATATTAAATTAATATGTGTTAAATAATATGACAATGGAAAATGACAGCGTGCTGTTGTTATACTATCTTTTGCCCGCGGCTTCGCACGCATTAAATCGAGGTAGCGTGGTTCCTCTTCCTAATAATGTATCCAGTTGTATCATTGAACTCATTTGCAAGACTCTCAGACTAATTTGCATCCCTTATTTGAGGAGGGGTGGAGGGGCAAATCGACTTTTAAATTGACGTTTCAAAAGTGTCTTGTAATATTAAATATTTTGAGTTTGAATTTGTCTTTGATAGAAGTTGTAGTTTTATAAAGCGATTGCAGCACTAGCTTGTGTCTTCTATTTATACCACACGCCGGTTCACAAGTTTGAGACTTGTTGAGCAACAAATCTGATACAATATTTTTAAAACCTGACCATAGCTATAATACTTTTAAGTCCCAGTACATGTTGTTAATATACATGTTATTTAGATGTTAAATGACACCGTGTCTATGATGTTACCTCTTAAGGTTTATCTCTTATGTAGGTATAGACTTGGCTTATTCAGAAGAGGATAGTTAGCAGCAATATCTCGCTATGCCTAACCTTTATAAAACACTAATCTTTTCGCTTTCTGTAAGGAGGTCCTAATTGAGTAGTGGTCAGTCACGTGCTAGAATCCATGCATTGAAGCCATGGAACTACTTTACGTTATAAATAATCAATTGAGCACTGTGTTTCCCTGTTTGAAAAGACTAGTTAGTCAGTTTGGTGTTGATTAATGGCAAAATATCACCTTTATTTGCCACTTACAAACTATACAGTTTATATTTATTAAGTAACATCATTACAATTGCAGCCTAATATGGCCACTGGTGTGCGGAATGCGAGCAGTGCCCTATATTACAGGCTAATGATCAGAATATTATTATTGCATAATATTATAGAAGGTAATATAACGGCGCCGCACCCTCGCCCCGCGGCTACTAACTTTGCAGACGTCTAATCTCGTTCCGACTAGTCTCCGTCGGCAACCTTGGTGTCCATACTAACGGATATTACAGGACGTATTACAGGACGTCTACGTAGATACCAACGCAGTGCCACATATCGTCCGGTGAAACAGGAGTGTTATGCGATTTGTTTCGGGAGAGGCACTGTAGCTAGTGAAATTACCAGGTATAAAGCGACTAATTTATGTTGTCTCAGTGACGGGTGCAGTGCGGCATTGGTGGAGAACAATTACTCTCCATCAGTTGTTATTTCCTTTAATACATCGGGTGTATCACATACAACAGGTAAGCGTCCTGACCTGTCTGTACACTGAAACATAAAAAACGTACAAAATCGAACATAATTATATGTCTTTAATTGTATGCTACGCAATAATATAATATCAATGAAAATAAATATTCAATGACATTCACACAGCGCCATCTAGCCCCAAACTAAGCATTACCCTGTAATGTGGAAACTAAACAACGGATATACATACTTATATACAATTTTATTAAATAGAAACATATAATACATACACACAACACACGACCAATACAAACAGACATATTATGCACACAATGTTTGTACTGCCCGGGGAAAGAACCCGGAACCCTCGGTGTGATAGCACCAAATTGGGTCGTCAAAAGACATGGCGTGCTTGAAAAAGAAGGTATTTAAAGGGACGGTAACACATTTCTGGTATAGCAATGTATATGGGTGGCGGTGTCATGAGAGGTTTAACATATGTATATTTAAAAAAATCTTATTGCAATATTACAAACAGACACTCCAAATGTTTTTATATGTAATATATTAAAGTTATAACCTTCGCGTAGGCTCACCTTCAACCAGATGGAATGATGACTTGGTTAGGGTAGAGAATAACCGATGGATATCGACTGTAAGAGATTGGACGTCATTAAGCCTTCGTTTGGAAGTGGAAATATGAGGCAGCAAAGATGATTTTAATGAAAATTCAATATACTCATGGCTACAAGCGGAGTAACTTATTATTGAACCCATGTTAGAATGGCATGCTTATAACAATGATATTCTGTATATTTAAAGATACGCCATCCGTGCTTCAAAAACGAACCGCCGAAGAGAGTACAGTTTGCACTCTTTTGTTTAAGTAAATGTACGTTCATGCAAAATACGTGTATGTGTGCTGTCACTGCATCCGGAACACTTTTGTTTTGTGAGCATATCACGAATCTATACTTTTACATCATTGTTGTAGACTCTTTGTTAATGTAAACGTACGCTCATTCGAAATGTGTATGTGTGCTGTGCTGCATTCGGAACACATTTTTCAGTTGTTTTGTGAACATAATACGAATCTATACTCTTTACATCATTGGCTGATACTGATAACAATAGCAATTAAAATTCATGTACATAATTCCTTTCATTATATGCACTTACTAAAAATGCATTATTTCCCGTGTTATTAAGTACGATTGAAGTGAAAAAGTTCATCGACGTTTGTTTCAAATAAATTGGTTTTAAATTGTGTTTAAAACACAGATGGTTAATGACACGTATTTATTGATTGTGCAGTTCCGGTGTATCGTGTCACCATTTTGGGCGTGGCTTATAATTGCTGTGTAACGTGTGACAATGTAAAAAAATGTATTTCTACCCATAAATGTTAATCTATTACATATAAATAGGAAGGGGGGACTTTTGGCCTGTGTAATCTCATCATTAACGTTATTTCGCAGTGTTGCCACCATAGCCCTTTTGTAGCTAGATCTAGCTCTTTTTAGTATAGGTGAACTTCTTTTTTAAACGATAATCGGCTAAAGCCGTAAAGAGCAATCTAGCTCTTTGTCACTGACTTAAAAATATTACCAATATGAAGTTATCGACATGCAAACAACTATTTTTTGCTATTTTATCGGTCATGATGACCTTTTTTAGACGCTCTAAAATAACGGCTTTATGATTATTTCAGCATTTTTAGAACAGAAAATCTTTTGACTCTTAAAAAAGCCCTTTTTTAAAAACTCGGTGGCAACACTGTTCACGCCTTGTTAACTCATTTTCAACGTGCAGATTGTTTCACTCCGGTCTTTCGTTATCACTCCAATCAGGCAGGCATATTCGTGAAGAACGATCGCTATCACGACCCATGTGGTGTAATGGTCGAGACGCCGGCTACTACACCAAGGATTCCAGGTTCAATCCCGGGCATTATAAACATTGTGTACTTCATGTGAACATATCTGTTTGTAATGGTCTGGGTGTTTCTATATATATATATATATATATGTATTTACAAAGAAAAATTATATAAGTATGTTTATCAGTTGTTAAGTACCTTAAGTACAAGCTTCTCGCTTAATAAGGGTCTAGATGGCACTGAGTGAATGTCAATGACATCTCCAATGTAGTTGCAAAAGGAGGAAACTGCCCTGAAACTCTTTCAAAAGTTTGGATAAATTTGTTTCTTCGGAATAACGAGTGTAGATATCAATATCACTAACCATCAGATGAATTGTCGAGGTTTACCATAAAACTACAATTCCCGTTGTAACATAAAGTGCGGTGATACTAGCGTACCCTCACCCGCACACAGCCCGTCTAGACTCGTGCGTATGTGTGCGGCGCAGACGGGTCTAGACTGCGGACTGGTGTTTGTGGATTAACGTATATTGGACATAGGTTTGCTTCCAAGTCCTCGCTTAGTCAGCTGACTGGGATTGTAAGGTGTTGGCACATATTTTCTCATATATACTAGCTACCTGAAAGTTTTATTGATAACCTTTTCCTTTATTTAAAGTAAGTAAGTAGCATCACAATATATTTATGAAAATTTAATTTACGTCCGTAAATACTATCATACCTTTAAAAAAAATTGTGACTCACACAATTTTAATACTAGGAATAGAAACAAACTTGCTGTTCCGGACTTGAGACTACATAAAGTAGGTAAATCTTTTATAGGAAGATGTATAAAGTTTTTCAATAAGGTACCGCAAAATATTGTCGAGTTACCTTTACACATGTTTAAAGCTAGAATAAAAAACCACCTTTCTAAAAAAGGGTACTACACTATTGACGAATATTTATGTGATAAAAATCCTTGGTCTTAAATTGCTCAGCTATTTCAGTGTTTATGATATATTGTTACATTAAGTAATTGTTTTTAAAAAAGGCTACACTGTTGAGTTTTCTTGGGTGCTTCTTCTCACACGCCAATCCACTGAAGCGCTTTTTTTCAAAGCATCAAAATTCATATTTTTAGTTTAGTATTTTAATTGTTTTTTATTATATTTTTTGACGTTCATAAGTGCTTTTTGTAAGCCTAATTTGAATAAAGAATTTTGATTTTGATTTTTTTTTGAAAAAGATTTAAGATTTATTGTTTAGTGCACAAGTCTCCTTAAAACATAAATCACATTAAAAAATCTAAAATGCTACCAACATTTTTGATATTAATCTAAATAGATAGTTTGCCCAAAGGCAGTGGTAACTTTACAAAATCTTCGTTAATTTGTTTTACTCATCAGAAATGTTTCATTAACAAAGAAATAAATAATATTTTTATTTATTTAAAGAAACTAAAAATAATGAAAGCATATAAGCGTTTACCTTATTTAATACACTGCTTAAAATTATTTCAAACGACACTTTGAAGTTCCATAACGTGTTCAGCTAAAGAGTAAATGGAGACAGATAAAGAGTAATGGATAAAAGATATGTATTACAAGAATCCAAAATAATCTATCAAAATATTTCTATATGATATAATATCTCTCCGTGGCTTCAATGGCAAGTTGAAGGTCACCAATTCTTATAAGATAACACAGAGGCTGCTTAAGCTTAGACTTTTGACTTTTCCAATAAGACCAGAGGCGGTAGGGATGACTCCAGTTATGGATTTCAATTTACAACTATAGGAGTACACACCATCCGACGCTCTTACGGTGAAGGAAAACATCGCCAGGAAACCTGCGCACGCCTGCGAAGAGATTCAAAGGTTGTGCGTGAAGTCGTCAACCGCACTGGGTCCGCGTGGAGGACTAAGGCCTAATCACCCTATACGGGTAGGCTCGTGCCCTCGTGGGGACGTTTAATGAGCTGATGATGATGATGATGATACACACCCCTTTGTAACGAAAGCAATCTGCGCTCGCCACATATCATAATCCATAATCTTCTAGTTCGTAATATAAAATGTATTGTGTATGTTTTGGTATCGTTTATGAAATACTGTTCGATAGAGGTGATAAATTAAATAATTATAATATTATTTCCCGGTGTACCTGTAAAGGTTACGCTCACTACTTGTCCGGTGTAGCTATAAGACAGCGAAAAATCCACACAAAAAAGTATTTAGAAGGCGATAGAGTATGATACTCTGCTGTCATTTAGCTGAAACACGGTATCTCTTGAAGTGTTTTCGGAGGAAACTCAAAAATCATGCGTGAGACACAATTCAAATTAACATTTTCCTGCATCATTTACGAATATATCAAATCACTTTCTGTAACGCATTTTTAGCGAAAAAATGTGGTTACACCTAGTCAGTTTTAACTAGTCTTTTACTCAAAATCATCATTGATTAACTCAATGAAAATCACCGTTTCAGAACATGGTTCTAGTTAAAGGACGGATCATACTATAAAATATTTCTTAAGGCATTTGCTCGTCATTAAGCGTCACTTGGAAAAAAAATAGATAAAGAATATTTTACTCATGGATGATTAAATTTGAAGACTTTGAAATCTTTATTTTACAAGCTAACTGTGTTAGTTACTGTGTTCTCATTTTGTATTCAATGTATGAAGTCACTTAGACTTGAATTATTAAAAAAAGCTAACCTTTTAAATATGGTAGAGCCAAGTAGAATAACTATAAGTGCCAGGTGTTTCGCCTGAACCCAACACAATAATTTTATTTTACTTGATTATTGTGTCTTATTAGATTTTTTCGTTTCAGGTAAAACGCAATGCTGTTGTATGGATATATGACAAATGGTGGCCCAAACACACGTAAGTACGATGTAATATGATCTGTAGTTGTTATTTTTCTATGATCAATTCATCATCGTTATAGTCAATTAAAGTTATAACATATATTTTTATGATATGAAGTCTCTCTTATGATGAACTGGTGAAACAGTTCGTTAAAATTATTGAAGAAAATAATTATCATGTGATATAAATATATACTGTATACGCTATGACCACACATAGATAGTATGTAAGGTCATCATCATCATCATCATCATCAGCTCATTAAACGTCCCCACCGAGGGGCACGAGCCTACACCACGTCCACGCGAGCCAAGTGCGGATTGGACGACTTCACACACAACCTTCGAATCTCTTCGCAGGTGTGCATGAAGGTTTCCTCACGATGTTTTCCTTCACCGTAAGAGCGTCGGATAACGTACATATATTTTCGAAAATTCGAAAACACATTGGTACGTGTCGGGATTTGAACCTCAGTCCTCCCGGTAGGAAAGCGACAGTCCACACCATTGAGCCACCGACGCTCTATAAGGTATGTAAGATCGTATCGTATAAAATTTGGCACCTAAGCCAATCTAACCAGCGCTTGGTTAATTTGTTTGAACAGATACCTGCAAATACTGAAAATTCTGTGAATGAAACATCCCATTGAAAAGGCTTTTCATACCACACGTTTGTGGATAGGTAGGTGTTAACGAATGTTGGGGGTATTGGCTAGCTACAACCGTGGATTTTATTATTAAATGAGCAAAAACATATTTTGTTATTTATTGGCACTTTTACCAATTGTTTTTTTGTATGACGACTGTCCCCTATACTAATCTTAAAACTGTAATTTCATAAAAAAATATAAGTAAAACTTTAACTCATAGAGTATTTCTTATTTCAATAGTACTGTGTAGCAGGAAAGGAGCTTTGACATTACATTCAGAATCGTGCTCAAAAGCTGCAGACAAGATTCAACTTAATCTCATCTTGATTTAAGTCGAAATTTCTAACATCTCGAACTCGCAGTCTGGCGAACCTTATTGTGTTGATAGGTCAGGAATGGCAGTAGTCCGCGAAACGTCGCGGGGTGCGGTTGCTGGGGGTGGTTACGTCCGTTCCCAAAAAAATTCGCGTAAAATATTTCGATGAGTGCTGTGATAAATTTAATTATTAAGTGGCCGTGGCAGTTTTCAAATAGTAATAGTATGGAATTTAGACAATAAAACGTTCTTCTAGTTGAGAGGTATGTCAAAACTTTACTTTTATATAGTTTTTGAATTGAAAATATAAAATCATATATTTCTAATAAAATATTTTATATTTATTTGGGTACCTACTAAAGCTTTATTATGAGAAAATGTTGGTTCACCGTTTATGACGTAAAAAAAAAAATCTTTCAAACCCCAAAACATATTTATTAAAGTTTTTTGTCAAAACCTTAAAGCGGTTTACATAATACATATACTTACAATGTTTGAACACAGATAGACAGACAAAAATGACAAATCTATAGGGTTCCGTTGTTTGCCATTTGGCTACGGGACCCTAAAAATGTTTTTTTACAACATCGAAAATTTTGTGAGGAGCATAGCTAGACTGATCTAGACCAGGGTTGTCTGCTCGATTGCAGACGTTTAATGAAAGAAACGTCGATCTATACAAAAACATTCGTTTTAGTAAATTTTATGCAGTATTAGCCAATAAATAAATACAATTAGCCAGGCGAAGGGTCGCTGGTGGAGAAGTGGATGACAGGGATATCAGGCGCCAAATGGGGGAGACCTATGTTCAGCTGTGGACTGCGATAGAGAGAGCCAGGCACAGACACTATCCTTAAACTTCAATAGTATATCATCATCACCATCAAAGTGAAAATCTATGAATGTTGTCAAACAAGAAGCACTTATCGGCCTTTAACATCCCGAAACGGGTTCAATGCGGATTGGTTGAAAATGTGGCTTAATAATAATGTTACAGTAACATGAAACTAATAATTCAATTCTTAGAATCTTTTAATTTTTTTTCCAAAATGTTAAAAATCGTAATTTGAAATGGCACCATTACGAAAAATATAAAAAACCTTTTCATTCTCTAACTCAAAGGTTTACCCCTAAAAATAGGGTAAAATCCGCGAACCCTATCGATTGAATCAATACTCCATAATGACGGGTTTAAAAATAACAATGGAGTTGGTTTTTTAAAATAAAAAATGAAATCGTATCAGTCACGCAGATGTGTTGTTTTTTCTATGTGTAAAAAAGGCGAGTGAATTTGGAAGTTTTATAAAAGTTTGTAGAGCGTCGGTGGCTTATTGGTGTATACTGTTGCCTTCCGATTTGGAGGGCGCAGGTTCAAATCTCGCCACGTAGCAATGTCTTTTTAAATTTTCAAAATAACATAACATGTGAAGGAAAACATCGTGAGGAAACCTGCGCACGTCTCCGAAGAGATTCAAAGGTTGTGCGTGAAATAAAAATAAAAAGATGGGATGAGGACGTTAAGTGAACTGATGATAATGAAAGTTAGTAACCAGTGAGGTATTGTTAACAGAATATTGTGTGATAATAAATCATTATCATCAGCTTATCATGTCACAGCAAGTAACAGACCTTTGCACATAGCCATGGGGAGATCGGGTTGTAACCCACTACGTGAGCGCAATGCAGATTGGTAGATTTTAACGACTACTATACTAAGATTGTAGCCGTAAAAATGTTACCAAGACGACCACATACGGTTTGCCCTGTGAAAAAAATACCAGATCTCATTAGAAAATATGTGGAGATAAAGAATACTAGACTTATGCAGCGAAACAACTCTTGGTAAAATAAAATAATATATTAAAAGAAGAAAACACGTCTGCCATTACAAATAGTGAAAGAGAAGAGAGAAAACATAAAACAATCAATTAATTATATTCTTTTTATATTTGACATTCTTGTCATCAAAAAAGGTTGCATATTTAACACTCATGTAGAGCCAAGCTTCTGAAACTACACGACCTAACCCTACCGACCCTATCTGTTTAAGTTTGTATGCAGTCTTTTAAGTATTATTTTTTTCTTAAATAACTACTTTTAATAGATTTTTAGGGTATTGTCCACAGCCACAGATAAAATTGTTGAGTTTCCTATAAACTTTCATAATTTTTATGACCAATAAAGTGTAAGGGTAGAAATATGAGTACTAGAGTACTTGTGCGCTATGTGAATGTGTTTACATAATAATTTATACATATAGTTTATTTTACATAATTTATAAAATTTGTAACATTACAAAAGTTCCAAGCAGCTTTTTTTCAAATTGTATAAGTGTGTGGTGATCATGTGATATAAACTCCACCAAACTTGAATGAAGAACATTTTTATTTCGAGTTTTGAGTTTGACTCAAAATATATTGATTCAGATAAATAATACATAAAATCCGTCATGAAATTTATGTTCACTCGCATTTTTAATTGCCTCAAATCTATAACGGCACAGCTACATTCCCCATTGACAGTTTACTTTTTGATTTTACGGTCCGATCAGCTGCTGTATCCCGAGGTCGCACAAAGAGGTTTTTTTAACTTTTTTGTGCCGTATGCGAAAGGATGGCATAAAGACGAGGATTTTTTCGGAAACACCCGAGCGACTTGTAGTTTAGCTTAGTGTGGATTGTCTTTGATATATTTCATATTTGAAAAATTTATATTAAAAAAACACCATAAGCAAGTCGGTTTTTAAATTAATACTATGTTTGTAAAATCAAATTCAAAAGCTTTAGATCTTGGTCAGTTATATTTGTGTCATTGAAACTAGATTTACCACATAGTGAAAAGTTCACTGTACGATGATCCCCAGTTTAGTGCAATATCCTTAATTGCATGATGAGTCACCCGATTGTTTGTTAGAAAAGGTGATTCCGTCATTTTGAGGGCATGTTAAGCCGTCAGTCCCGGCTAGTAATATGGTGGTCGTTTTTATATTACAGTGTACAGGATGGTCAGGTCACTCACATGATGGTAAGTGATACGCCTGACAATGATAGAGTGGCATGGAAGGAGACCAACAATCTATAGACAGTTATTATTCTCCATCGCTGCCGCACCGTGCCCGTCACCTGAGACGACAGATGGTCTCTTTTACTCGGTAATTTTACTAGCTACAATGCCCTCAACCCTAAACTCAGAAGTGCATAACACTCCTGTTTCACGGGACGATATCAGGCACTGCGGTGGTACCTGCCTAGACGACTAAGTACCGAGTCTATCACCTAGTAAATTATTGCATAAGAACCACGTCTGAGGCCATAAGTTGGTTTAGGAAATCTAAGATAAAACGAGCAACATCCATAAAACTCCATAGTTTTAAAATTCTGAATGATCCAAAAAAGGGTCCTTCAACAGGACACCAAAGAATACAGATGTTGTGATATACCTATTTTTGTATATACATTTATATTTTTCCTTAAATTATGTGAATTTTTTAATAAATAATATAACATTCGTTTGCAAATAATTTTAGATGCGATGGCGTAAGCCTGTGCCATACACTGCCACGTTTTAGGCTTTATACAAAATATTTGGTGTAGTCAAAATCAGAAAGTATTTATTTATTTTAAGTCCTTAAAGAAAAATTATAAATGTCAAACGAAGCTACCGCTGGTTCGGACTGTAGTTTTCTGCTCATTTCCCAAAATCAACACTATGCACCCTGCCCACTGCCACTTAAACTTGCTAATCTTGCGAGCTATATGGGTCACTCTATTTTGCCTACTGACCTTCTCATATTGGACCTTATTATGTAGGGAAATACCTAGCATTGCCCTCTCCATAGCACGATTGAAAAAGCATTATTTGCAGTTTCATCACGAAATCTAAATATATAGAACTCAAAGGTGACTGACTGACATAGTGATCTCTCAACGCACAGCCCAAACGACTGGACGGATCGGGCTGAAAAATGCCATGCAAGTAGATAGTATAATGTAGGCATTCGCTAAGAAAGGATTTTAATTATTTCTACCCCCAAGGGGATGAAATAGGGGATGAAAGTTTGCATGAAACTTTGTCAATTTTAGACCGATCGGGTTGAGACTTTGCGTGCATTAAGCTACTATGATGTAAGCATATCTTTATAAAAGATTTGGATAAATTTTATCCCTAAGTAAATGAAATAGGGTGTGAAAATATACTTCTTAACGCAAGCAAAGCCGCGAGCAAAAGCTAGTTTTCGAATAAATCCAGTTTCATTAAAAAAAGTACCTACATTTTCGATATTTGAAATTTATTTAAACCAGTAGCGTATATTTTCTGTGTAACTTCCCCGTGAGCTCAGCATACAAGAAGACTTGTAAAGCTAGATTCATTATATTTACCAAGGGCATTTATGAGCTCTTCATACGTCAGTCCACACAAAAAGAGAATAGATCAAAGGGAGAATACAGAAGATCCAGACTTAGTATTATCTCGGCTGGTGGTCCAAGTTATAAGCAGATTGTTGCTCCAAAGATAAAACGGTTAGAAATGTTGTATGCTGAGTTGTTACCACATGGGAGAATAAATCAAGAGAAGGGGTTAGGGATATATGATTGTAAACTTCATCGCTTTATATAAGTTAATTAAAAACAGGGTTTTGAGATTGAGTTTGTTAAAATTATATTATTCTGCATGCTTTTAGGTACAACACATTCATTCTCTTACAAACCCCAGAGGCAAAAATAGTTTTATTTATAAATGCAAACTTTTTTATAGACCAATAATTCTTAATCAAGAAATTTTGTTTTGATATGTACATTTTTAAAAGAGTAACCTCAGTCTTTCATTACCTATGAATTCCTTACTTCTCTTTTTTTTGAGTTCCTTTCTGGAGTCTTCATAAAAGAAAACTACAAAGGTAGGTAACATTTGACTGTCATAAAATGTTGTTTAAGAATTTAAGTTAAATAGTTTTTAAAATTTTATAAATCGCTACCGTCCATGCCTCACGCCATTCGCCCCGGATCCGGTTTACGAACCAAAAAACTGTCTGCCGCGACGGAGTCGACGACCCGCGTCCGCGACGCTACTTATATTTATACCGGGCAGTGGCGCGCACTCTATACTTGATTTTTTATATTACAAAGTGTACAGGACGGTCAGGATGCAAGTGCGCAAGTGATACGCCTGACCATGACAGAGCGGCTTTAATGGAGACCAACAACTGGTAGACAGTTGTTAGTTGCCATCAATGCTACAATGCGTCCGTCACCCGAGACGACAGATGTTAGGTCACTTAAACGGTAATTTAACTAGCTACAGTGCCCTCATCCTGAAACACAGAAGTGCTAAACGCTCCTTCACGACACGATATCGTACCGAGTCTACCACTTAAATGATCCTAATTACTCGATTCCAAAAAATACTCGTACTTACCATGTCAAGTCATCAAAAACATTTGTTTCATTAGACAAAACATCGCGTTCAGACAGAGCATCAGGGGCATCGCATTTGCACTAGTCAAGCACTAGTGAACAGTTTATACGTTTAATTATATAAAATGGATTAATAAATATAATTTTTGTTTCATTTATAGGCAAGACAAGCCATATTAAAACTGTTGAAATTTATAAATTGATTATGATAAATTAATCATACAATAAATGAAAAAAATAAAAATAACAATCGGTTCAAAAAAGTTAACGATTTAAATCTTATGACTATTAAATATTGCTCGTAATAGTTTTTACTGACTACATACTGTTATAAGAACGTCGGTGGTGGTATGGACTGTTGCCTTCCGATCGGGAGGGCGCATGTTCAAATCCCGCCACGTACCAATTTGTTTCCGAACATTTGAAATTAAAATATGTACGTTATCTGATGCTCTTACGATGAAGGGAAACATTGTAAGGAAACCTGCACACGACTGCAAAGATATTCAAAGGTTGTGCGTGAAGTCGGCTAATCCGCACTAGTCCCGCGTGGATGACTAAGGCCTATGCACCCGCTACGTGTAGGCTCATTCCCCTCGGTACAGTGGGGACGTATAATGAGCTGATGATAATGGCAATCTGTCACAACCGACTGTTTCTATCGTGGGTTGGCGATATAAGGCGAAAGCTCTACCGAAATACACACAGTTAAATCTGCAAAAAAAGCTATTTACGCACCTAGATATAGCAGCTATTTAAACTCAACGCTCAGGGCACTAGACTGCAAAGCAGTTTGTATATGGTTATTACATTGTGTACTACAAGTGTCATATCAGATAGACGATAGTACCACAAATAGTGCTATCGCTGCGTCTATATCGCTTCCGGTGGGAGGGGCGATAAGTATCGTCTCATTATATGGAAGGATTTTTATCAATGAACTAGCTCTCCCCGCGACTTTTGTCGCTAGCAAATAGAAGTTCAAGTTACTGCTATCTGCGAGTGGAAGTCTCGTCAAAAACCGTTTAGTCGTTTCCCAGGTAGTGCCCTTGCCAAGACGAGCCAAGCGAAGCGCAAGGGCACTACCTGTCTTTTCTCGAAGTGTTTCGTCGTTTTTTTAAACTGTCATAAAGTTGGTTTCCGATGTACCAGATAAATCATATTCTCAGGATATGATGTCATTAATGAACCCATTAAACACACAAGTCACAATGGAATAGATCTTATACTTTAGATTCAATTGATATCTAAAATACGCCGATTTCGTCACTGACACACTGATGATCATCAAAATGTTTGGCTACTTCCTGAAGAGTGTGGTATCTATTCCTGCTAATGTTTCGCCTTATGTGAATGTATAAGAAACAACTTGTAATTAAATACATATTATTTTCAATTCCAGGATACACCTGTGAGCCAGAAAGAAGAACTATTAAAGCGCTTTCATACGTGTTATTTTAGGTAAGTTTACTTCGTCCTTAATAATGGTAAATTCAAATTATATAAAATTTAAAAGAAAGAGTTAACGTCGCAAAATCCACTTTTGAATTTAACTGAAAAATATGAATAGTTAATATCATGTTATACAGTTTATCTTTTAATAACCGTTGATAGGTTAAGTGATTTGGTGAAAACATGCTTAAAAACATGAGCACACTACTATGTCATTGTGACATGAAGCGAGCGACGTGATTATGCATGAAAATTCTGCCCACCGACGCGATGGGCAGACTTTTGGAGCGGATACTTATTGAGTGAGATTGTGTATCTGGTTAGTTTGTTAATCTAAGTTCTTAGAAGACAAAATCTCATAAGCAATTCCAAAGAAGCTTCTGTATAATACCGCATTTGTTACACTAAAACACAGCAATTCTCAAGCGTCCTCGCTACCAAGCAACGGGGTTCGATCCCCGTCTAGACACCCCCCTCCCCCGGCGCGTCTAGACAGAACCTAGACACCCCCACCTGTCACTGTCGGTTGTATTTGTTGTTGTTATACCACTTGAGTTAACGCAGTCTAGTGGTCAGATGGTTGCTGAGCTTTTTATGCGGACAATCGAGCAGCAGGCACATTCAATGGTAAATGACGTCGCCGATGTCGTCCAACCCGCACTGGGCCCGAGTGGACGACAAAGGCCTAAGCACCCCATACGGGTAGGCTCGTGCCCCTCGGTGGGCACGTTTAATGAGCTGATGATGATGATGACGTCGCTTATGTATTCTTGCAGTACCAGAGGGCAAAGAAATACGTTGCCAAGAAGATTTCTTGGAAGTTCTTGTAATAGATAAAGCTTATTAAACCAAATTAACTGATAACTAGGATATGGTGTCGGGTAGCCGATGGATGTCGACGGCTATGGATCGATCCGTGTTTAAGTCATTAGGGGAGACTTAAACCCATATTCCAGAACAAGACTCAACGTTGATTTGATCTTTACTTAAATTGAGTTAGAAAAGGATGGTGCTATTTATCGTATAGAGCGCTATCCTTTTCTCACTGTGCTTAAGTGAAAATCAACGAGTTGAGTCTCCTTCTAGAATTCGGACCTTAGACTGAAAAGATAATTATGTTGAAGTCCAAACATAATCTTGTAGCATTGGTATTTAATTGATTTTTACAATATTAATTACTAGCTTTTGCCCGCGGCTTCGCTCGCATTAAATTCGGGATAACACGGTACTTGCATTTATCACTATACATACGATTTCCCCTCCCTCCAACTTTGAAGGTTTCGGGGTCAATTTCAGAATTTTTTTTAGCAAAAAATATGTTATAGTGAGCTAACCTTAAAAGATAGACATATGCTGTCGCGGACTTTTTTGTAGACCTTTAAAAGGAGAACAATACTCTCATACATGACTTTTGTGTAACTTTAACCGTTTACGCAGCGTACGCAGCGGAAGCTCCAAGTATGAAAAAATACCCCCGATTTTGAAACATTCTTCATTGCTGCTCCGCTTCTATTACTCGTAGCGTGATGATATAAGAATTTTTCAAATCGAACCAGTAGTTCCTGAGATTAGCGCGTTCAAACAAACAAACAAACTCTTCAGCTTTATATATTAGTATAGATGTAAAAACATGAAAATTACTATGTTAAAATCGGTGATGTAAAAAAGTTTAGATTCGTGATATGCTTACAAAATAATCGAAAAAAAGTGTTCCGAATGTAGCGACAGCACACATACATTTCGAATGAGCGTACATTTACCTAAACAAAAGAGTACAAAGTGTACTCTCTGCGGCGGTTCGTTTTTGAGGCACAGATGGCGATTCGTTAAAATACTATAATTTAAATACTATTTTACTACTTCTTCAAAGTTACGCTGATCTTTAACGATATACTTCTTAGAACATAAATCATGCTTGCCTGTAATAGGATGTGCAATCAGTGAAAATAATGAGATTAAAATAACTTTGTAATGAGTCACTATTATATCTGTAAATACCTAAATAAATTTTGAAAGTTTGTCAATTATTTACGAACCCTCGTAACCTTCAGAAATTATTCATCAGACACAACAGATTTTCTATTGTCTCTGGAATCCAAGCGGTTCATAGGTCAAACAAATTTGAGTTTCTCGAATTCGAAGCGATTATTTGCCAATGTTACGAATTAATACGAGTAATAAAACTCTGCATCACTAACGGTCAGTGGGTAAATGGCCGACGGGTAATTATCTGATAGCGTTCGTCACAGGTGCCGCATTACAGTGTATTTATAGAAATTAGGATGTCTGCTTTTTTATCTGTGACAATAACAATAAACGGGTCATTACTCACTTGTTTTGCTGTCGTTTGGCACGTTCAGTGCGCTGTGTGTTGCCAATCAAACACACTAGATGGCGTTGTACTCCTTTAAATGGCGGTAGCGAAAAAACCTGACCTACTTATTCTTGCTTAAAAGAAAGTAAGTAGGATGAAAGATTATTACGTGTAACGGAGATGCGAATGGTACTATGAATGTAAGAAAACTACAGTAGTTAGAGTAAGGAATGATTATAACGGCACCAAAATTAAATGAAACGTAATGACATCTGTTAACTTGAATGCCAGACAATGTTCGTAGAGTTAGCAAGTTCAAGTGGCAGTGGGCAGAATTAAAAGTTCCTCGATTGACCTCCACGTAACGGAAAAAGAATTGCAGACCACTCCTAGATCAAATGGACCGATGAACTAGTAAAGGGGGCAGGTGGCCGATGAATGTCGATCGCAATGGAAGTCCCTCACATCTCAATAAAAGATTCCTTAAGAAAGTTATTGGGATTATAACAATTATATATTTTTTAATGTCATAAGTGAACTGGATGTTCAGTGCGGTCACTTGGTGGTAAGTGATACGCCTGAACATGACAGATGCAGTGTTAAAGAAAATGAATAATAGTAAGTCACTATTTTTCGTCATCACTCCCCTGCGCCCATCACCCAAGACGATAGATGTTAGGTCTCTTATGCACGGTTGTTCTACTAGCTACAGTGTCATCATTCCGAAACACAAAAGTCTATGATCCTCGTATTTCAGGGTACTGCGGTGGTACCTGCCTCGACGACTCAGCCGAGTCTACCACCTAGTATATGCTTTGATTTACGCTTATAAAGTCTGCGAATCCTATAGTCGCAGTAATTAGCTATGTAACGCTATCAAATAATCACGTGACTTAAATAAAAGAGGGAAAAGCAAAGAAAGAATACTTATTGTAAAGAGCCATTGTGCAAGCGCAGTTCGCTCACACCATCTGTCGCGATTCTCACGCGGCCATCTTGTTTTTTGCGTATTTTTTTGCGTTTTTTAACAATTTTCACGCAAAGGAAGTCGCGGCTCACACCTGTTCCCGGCGAGGGCTTTGCGCGGTTTTGTGCGAGCTTTCGTGCTGGGTTCAAATGTATACATATAAATAAAATTCGAGTGACTGTTTGCATTATTGAAAAAAACAGGATTTACTGCGTGCATATGAATATAATGTACATAAACCAAAATATATATATATTTTTTTCATTCTCTTGGTTCTGACTTATTTCGGAAATGTCTGGACCGATTATTACGCGACTTTTATTGGCAGGTGGGGGATGTAGTAACTTCAGCTATTATTATTAAAAAAAAAATGCTGCATTTTTATTTGAATAAAGATATTTTGAATTTAAATTTGGACAATCAGGTGATCAAGTCCTAATCAAACTAAAAATGTGTCTTCTTTTTTCTTCGACCCTCACGTGGTCTTCCAAGCAAACATTCACAATCGATCTTCCTATGCGATTAGTAATCATAATCAGCCTATAACGGCCCACTGCAGAACACAGGCCTTCCCCTACAACACAGCTATTCTAACAGTCAGTAAAACGATTCGAAAGAAGTATTATTACCAATATATTGATAGTGACCTTTATTCTGAACCCAATAAAGTGTCGACGCAAAAACTGTCGGTGTATTGTCATTTTTTTGTGCGAATTCTCCGTAAAAAGTCTGTTGCAAGCGTACCATTAGATAAATCCACGTGTGGGAACGTATAACGGTTACTATTGTGTTTTTTGTCAGCAAATGACATTTAATAAGATTTTCAAATATGAGTATCTACGTAGATATTAATTATTATCGGTTAAACTTGCGAAAGGTCGCTAGTGGAGGCTGGTTAAAACTAGGGGACTAAAACAATCTGGTGCAGAATAGGAAAGACCTGGATGAAACTAGGGGACTGAAAAATCTGGCGCCAAATAGGAAAGACCTATGTCCGTCAGTGGACTGTAAAAGGTTGAATAGAAGCTAATATGTTAAACTATATATCACCTAAATTTACACAATATGAAAAGTTATATTATCTAGTTACGAGAACATAATAACTGAATAACATCCCAAGAAGACACAAATTTGTGCATTTTCCACGAAGAAAACGCCCTTTGTCGTATCGCCTCTATTCCAAGGTACTCCCCTGACTCCAGCAGCTAGTGTCGGCATTCTTGGCGTCGACATATCGAGTGACGTCCAGTTCCGCGGTCATTTGGAAGAAAAGGCTAAGTTGGCATCTATGAAGCTCGGTGTGCTCAACAGATCGCGGCGGTATTTCATGTCGAGTCATCGCCTGCAACTTTATAAGGCGCAAGTTCGGCCTCACATGGAATACTGCTCCCATCTTTGGGCGGGAGCGCCGCAATACCAACTTCTTCCTCTTGACCGCATCCAAAAGAGAGCGGCTCGAATCGTCGACGACTCAGATCTTACTGACCAGCTGGACCCTTTGAGTTTGCACAGAGATGTGGCATCTCTTTGCATTCTCTACCGCTTGTATCACGGGGAGTGCTCAGATGAGCTGTTCGGGCTTATTCCTGCAGCTGAGTTCCACCACCGTACATCTCGGAAGAACTCCAAATTTCATCCTCACCACCTGGATGATTGGAGGTCTTCCACAGTTCGATTCTGCCGTCATTTTCTGCCACTTACAACAAAACTGTGGAATGAACTTTAAAAAAAAGCGTACACACTTTTAAAGGGCCGGCAACGCATTTCTGGGACCTGATGTCTTGCAAATGTTCATGGGCGGCGGTGTCACTTACCATCAGGTGAACCGTATGCTCGTTTGCCTCCTGTTCTATAAAAAAAAAACTGAGTCATATCTTCGCTAAGATAAAGGCTTATTTTTTCAGCATAGGTAGATATATTTTAGGACCCAAATCAATCAAAGTAAAATAATGTTTTAGTGTTGCTAATATTATAATTAAATAAATATCCGCTGACATACACACAGTGTCACCGTAAGAGCGTTGGTGGCTCACTGGTGTGGACTGTTGCCCTTCTACCGGAAGGGCTGAGGTTCAAATCCCGACACGTACCACGCAACCTGCGCCCGCTTGCGAAAAGATTCAAAGGTTGTGCGTGAAGTCGTCCAACCCGCACTCGGCCCGCGTGCACGACTAAGCTGATAATGATGACACACAGTGCTTTCGAGCCTAAGTTTTAGCAAGAAGCTTGTATTACAACTAATCAACCTTATAATATACTGTGTTTTTACAAAACAATAGTTAAAAGTTAAATAATAAGTGACAAGTTCTCTAATTATGACGACAAAGAAGTAATTGGACATGGTTTGCTTGATAGTTTTGATGTTATTTGAAATAATGTTTAACACTTTATTATTTGCTTTTTCAGGTGTCATGGCGAAGCGAGACGTGGAAGGAAAGATGGCACCAGCTGTTCAAGCCGGATCTTTGACATAAGTATCTACGGAGAAAAGTTTCATGATAACTAATTGTTAGGGCCTTCTCCTTAGTGAGGATGATGAACCGACCCTGGTGTCAGAGATTCTGAACCGCAGCACCAAACGTGGTTTTGGTATTAATAAGTGCATACTCTGTGCGTCCAGATACCCCGGAAAATCGCCAACATATTAAATGATTCCTACTAATCGCCTATTTTCTCTACAGATTAAAACCGCGATTGCTGTCATCAACAGCACTCAATTTGACAAAAATAATTAAATTATTTAATTTGCATAAGTGTCACTCACTTTGCATACCCTTCTTATAATTTCTGTGCACCACGGCTTAACGTGTCTAACGAAGTACGGAATAATCTTTATTATCAATCTTTTGGTGAGTGTGCGATGGAATTAGACGAGTTAATTCCACCAGCCCCTTTTCATTACAACCTGGTCCGTCTTCAAGGCAAGACTGAATAGGCTGTTTCTAGGTAGGCAAGATCCATCCTCGGCCGCATCATCACTTACCAACAGGTGAGATGGCGGTCAAATGTCTGCCTATAGATGATAAAAAAAATTCAATCAATCAGGGGATTTAGCCTGCAATGCCCCAACTGGGAAATTCGCACAAACTTACTTTGCCTTTGTGTGATTTACCCGGAATTTGGAGAGTCGGTGGCTCATTGGTGTGGACTACTGCCTTCCATCTGGACGGTGCAGGTTTAATCCACGGACCATTCCCTGTTCGAATCTTCAATTATATGTCCGTTTATCCGACGCTCTTACGGTAAAGGAAAACATCGTAAGGCAATCTGCGCACGCCTACGAATTCAAAGGTTGTGCGTGAAGTCGTCCAACCCGCACTGTGTTTCGGTATGAGGGCACTGTAGCAAGTGAAATTACCAGGAATAAGAGACCGGCACAGTGCGGCAGTGACGGAGAATATGTCTATCAGTTGTTGGTCTCATTCAGTGCCGCTCTGTTATGGTCAGGCGTATCACTTACCATCAGATGAGCGTCTGGAACGGTCTGTACACTTTAACATTTTTTTTTTTAATAAATATCACTCACACGCATTCACGTCTCATGATATTTCTGCTGTTCCAGTCGGTCACATGGTTGATGGACTCAAAACGTGTTGGAGTGGCGACCTCACTTAGGCAAACGTAGTGTGGGATGTCCAGTACCCTGATGGACCGACGAATTGATGAATAATGCTGATAGAAAATACAAAAAAAAAAAAAAAAAATACAAAATATTTATTGTGCATAATAATGTTACAATTTGTACATACCAAAACCATTATAACCTAGACAGTTACAGTTTATTTCTTAAATTGAGCTAGGCATAACTAGTAATACATCAATCATTTTATTTTGTAGGTAGGTACAGAAAACACAATCCTTTACCTTCCGTACTAGTACAAGACTGTGTTACGGCAAAGTAGTGATAGTCTTCCTAAACATAAGGTTCGTTTTAAAACGAGTGCATTTAAGTTTAGCGCGTCTAACAAAAATATAACTTCGGATGAAACAGCTTCGAGTTTGGTAAACAATTTTGTACAGTATATGCAAAGTATGTAGATAAAATAAAATAACGAAAATAAAACTAACTTAACTAACTAAAATGAGCCAATCTTTTTCTGCGCCAATGAGAGTAGGATTATTTAAAATATATATATATACACCTATACACAGCATTACATATACATACATATTATATAATACTATGCATAAATACATATTATACACATATTAAATTTATGAATTACCACATAATTATATTTATACATACATATACTGATACACACATATACATATGCACACATAGGTCCATGCGGATGCTTAAATGTGTTGTAATAAGAATTCTTACTGTTTGTTTACACAATATTTGGTATGATTTTTATACTTATGTATGATATTTATCATTTATTGTACCTATATGTGTCATAAGCATGATTGATATGATGGTTAACTAGAAATTGTGTTCCTAAATACGTAAAATAATATTCATAGATATGAAATTTTATACATCATAACTTATAAGTAAAATTACATAAATTATCCATATATTTTGAAATAGATTTTCAGTCCTGTCATAGTCATAGTCCTTAAAATAATCACAAAGGGATCTCTTACATAGGGCTTTTGATTTATTTTTGTAATGTGACTTCTTTGCTGATACGATTATATAAAAATGGTCCTAGAAAAAAAGAAAAACTATGAGCGAAACTTGTTTTACATAGGGGTACCTTAAAAACGATATAAGGCCTCCTATCCGATTCATGATTTTTCTCTAAAGAATGCTGTTTTAGAATTACTTCTTTAATGTATAATTGTCGAACAGAGAGAACCTGGAACTCTTTGTATAGCTCTACTGTGGGGTACCTAACGTGCTTATATAGCATTACTTTTAAGATGGCTCTCTGAGCTCTTTCTAATTTTAGTAGTGTTGTCTTATGTGTACCACCCCACGCTGTTATGCCATAAGAAAGTAGTGATTGGCATAGACTATAGTACACAATTTTGTTTACGTTATCATTCTCTAGGTGTCTTATCTTTTTAAAAACTGGTATTAATTTACGCACACGACCCTTTAGATTATCCACGTGCTGCTTCCAGTTCAGATTTTGGTCAACAAGTACACCCAGGTACTTAATAGTAGTGGACTTTGAGAGAGTATAACAATTACATCTCGTGTCATCTATGCATGTATGCGATTTTAGAACAAATTTGATAAATTTTGATCAGACTTAATTGAAAACATTATATATTTGGTTTTTATCAAATTTAGCGTTAGTAGGTTGTTATTAAGCAAACTGATTATATGTCTCAAGCCACTCTCAGCCTTTGACCTCACATCATCCCATGTTTTATCGGTAAAAAGCAAAACTGTGTCGTCTGCATATGTGATAATTTTACAGTTTACTAGATTTGAATTGCAGATATTGTTAATATAAATTAAAAAGAGTGTGGGGCCCAGTACTGAGCCTTGAGGAACGCCATAATTTAACGGCTGTACAGAAATGGATATAGGCTGCCTAGGAATGGGACTTTGTGGGCAGACCATGTTCAGCAGTAGACGACAGTTGGATATTTTTTAAAGGTAGCATATATATGAGGAATTTTTTATGATCGTCGGTGGCTCAATGGTACGGACTTGCCCTCCTACCGGGAGGGCTGAGGTTCCAATCCTGCCTACCAATGTGTTTTCGGATTTTCGCAAATATATGTACGTTATTCGACGCTCTTACGGTGAAGGAAAACATTGTGAGAAAACCTGCGCACGCCTGCGAAGAGATTCAAAGGTTGTGCGTGAAGTCGTCCAACCCGCACTGGGCCCGTGTGGACGACTAAAGCCTAATCACCCTATACGGGTAGGCTAGAGCCCTTCGGTGGGGACGTTTAATGAGCTGATGATGATGATATATGATGAAATTGGGAATACTATCATATGCGGATCCAATGCTGATTTGTGTATTAACAATTACTATACTAACATATTAGCCGGTACCATGGCTTATCGTGCCTTTCAAAGCGTGACTCGAGGTAATATTTTTCCTTCACCAATCCGATTATCAACCGTTGCAATAGTTGCTTAACTTATATGATTGTCAACAGTACGCCCTAGTCGCTGCTCCATCGAGCCTTCTAATAAAGGTAGTGTTTCGACTGATTTATAGATGATGCTTCATTGACCCTATGGATACTTAAAAATATGTTACACAACGGCATGCACTGGAGATTTCTTGGATGAAACACGCGTAAATGGTAATAAAAACACATGTTTTTATGAGTTTATTTTTTGTAACACTTTCTATAATTAGTTTTGTTATTTGGTTAATTCTGTCTATTTTACCAATTTTGTTTTCTAAGTTTCAATTGTTTTGTTTATCTTCGATTTGTTCTACTTTTAGCTTCTTGGATTGGTTTATACGTGTTTTTAAATTGTGACTTCGAAAGCTATCTGGGCTTTAAGCATGGACGGCTTTTGCCCGCTGCTGGGCAATTAGGCGTTCTACAAGCCCCCTCAACTGGAACCCGTAGATCCGAACTTGTGCGTTAAAACGAGCTGGGGCGACATACTGTGGCACTGCTGTCACTTCGACAGCTGTGATTGAAAAAAATGGCTGGTTATTGATACGAGAATATCAGAGAATATGTTTTATATTTTTGTTATCTAGCTGTCAAATCCCGCTGAACGTACAAGTGGATAATGAATTAGCAAATATCGTACAAGATTTTACAAAATTTGTAAAATCTAGCCCGTTAAGAAGAGTAATTATTTAATTAAAATAAGTGAAGTTAGCCATCTTTTTTGGCCATAGCTAAGTGCTGGTAGTGTCACTGACCCACACAAGTTTGGTGATACGAGGGCACAGTTTTGGTGGGAATTCGACGACTGGATTTTTTTACTTCTTTTTACTCTATTTCATTTCTGTGTTCTTTTTGTGTTGTTTCATTTTCGTGCCTTAGTGAAGTATTTCTTTTATCCTATGTATATTAATTTCACATATAAATCATTACATTATAAAATTAATACTTAATGGAGTGTTTAATATCCATAATTTTAAGAAGATATTTAGTTAATTTGAGTTAGTGTTACTTTCAAAACTATTATAGTATTAGCTAATTTAATTATTTTATACTTATGATTCATGAGCTTTTTTTGTTCCTGGATATATATAACAGCATTTTTTTATATCCTATATTAATAAAATCATCTGATATACCAGCGCTCGGAGATATAATAAATAATATATCCTAAAGGTGACAATATTTTTGTGTAAAGTCAATACAGTATTATTGTTGTTATGATATTAATTAATGATTAGTTGTTTACCAAAATTACGTTTATTTATTTACTAGAATTAATGCTATAGTTAAAAAAACACCTACTTGTTCGTAAACTCGTTCTTGTCCATAACAAAACCAATATATTGCTGTAGGTTGTTATGTTATTTCCCCTATAATAAAAAATTAAATTAATTATTTTGACGTTGACTGCATTACAAAATAATTACGTAAGAATATAGCTTTTTATAAAATTGTACGCATATAACGAATTATAGGCGCAACTCCTTTTTTGTACGAGCAAGTATATCACTTAATAATTTCTCAAAAACTCATGGAAAGTTTGATATGTTCCAATTTAAACCTGCGAATGTAGCTAAGATATTTGCTTCAGAATTTTTTTGAAATGTAGTTTTAATCCTTTTTTTTTTTTTTAGATTGTCTCACTGGCTTGTCATAGTTATCGTAACGTATGTGCTATTTAGAAATAATTTGCGAATACCTATAAATAGCTTAGACATAACTTGTACTTCTAATTGTAATTCAACAAACTGTATTAGTGCTGTTGGTGTTCCGAATAAAATAAATAAAATAAAAATAAAAAATAAATAACTTGTCACCCAAATGTAGAATGGTGTATTAAGTATATATAACTTTTATTACCCCAAGTATATAATAGAGATGTCCAAATGACCCAAAAATAGGCAGTCAAATAAAACAAAATTCGAAACTATAAAGAGTGTGTGTATTTAGCACTTTAAAAATATAGCCTATACAGATTACAAAAATCGCAATCTTAGCGCTTTTTTATACCATACAACATCATCTATTGTAAAACTTAATATCATTAATTTATTCACTAATGATTTATCATTAATATTACCACTGACATACCTGAATTAGACAGGAGAAGAAGAAGAAAACGAAGCGAGTCCGGAGTGTCGCCGGCGGGGTGAGGTAGTAGGTTGTATAGTACTGTATTACAACATTTTGGAGACACTGTATAGCCTGCTAACTTTCCCCGACGGCGGCAAAGCCACGTCCAGAACATTCTGCGGAGAAGATACACTTTAGGTGGTTTAGTATAAATAAGTACATAGTTATATGGTTTTTTCATATTTGTACTATTATATAAAATATTAAATACTTTTTGATAGTGTTTTTGTCATGTGATGTTCTAGAAATTACTACTTAATTAAAAAACCGAATGTAGGTAATGCTTATAAATTTAGATTCATAATGTTTTGAAATAGTCTGTAAAGCCAATATGATCAAAGACATCAATGTTATTTAGAATGTCTTTGAATATGATATTAAATGTATGTATTTTTACATATACTCGTAATAAAGTCACTTCTGATTTAATTTCTATATCATTTTGTGCATAGTTTTTAAAAATATCGATAAGGTGTATATCTTTTGTATATTTTATATTGTTATAAGAAAATAAATACATACTATGCTGTGCGGTAATTATGGTACTTTATTTTGAGATTCACTTTTTTTCCTGCATTTATGTGTGTTATGAAATATTGTTCCTGAGTTAGGTGAAATAATACACTTTTATGTAAAATATATTAAAACATATAAAAAACAACTGTTTGTTTTATTTTAAAATCTACAAATATATTTTTAAAAATATGTTTCATAGATAAAGTGAATGGAATGACAGACTAGCTCGCTTACTTGATGGTAAGTGATATGCCTGCCCATAATAAGATCAGTGTTGAAGGGAACCAATAAAAATACTAAAGAAATTATATGACGTCAACACTGTCCTACACCATACTCGTATATGCAGCGGGATCTCATTAATAATGGTTTAGGACATAAGTAATTGAGTTGATATATGTTTCTGCGTGTTGCGCTGTATTACGATACCCATTTGTGTTCTTAAACATTTCTACCTTTGTAAATTAACGAAACTAATAAAATAATTCTGTCAAGTAATAATTAAGCGAGCTCTTAGTTAATTTAAAGTTAACATACTTTATCTTTAAGTATTCGTTGAGCCTCTATGTCTTAATTCTACCTTCCAAATAACTTTTCGCTACATCCTACATAGAAAGATATACTAACTCGATCATTTAGGACTTAAACCATTAATAACTGCATGGGGTCCAGCTGCATTTACTGAAACACAAAAGTGCAAAACACTGGTATTGCACTGGACGATTCTAGCATTGAGACCTTCCTAGACCACCCAGTACCGAATATACTCAATACTCAAATCTTTATTATTAACTTTATTAGTACAGTAGTTTGGTTGGACCAAAACATTTTAGACCCTTGTAATAAGGGCGCTGCAATTTTGAGAAGGACACTTTTTCTTAATTAATTATTAGTTTTACAAATATAATGAAAAATGAATATTTATATTCCACCTAGTAAAAGTAAAAACGATATGATTCATATTTTTCTATTGTACTGAACGGTCCATTTCTACTACAGATAATCATCATCATCATCATCAGCTCATTAAACGTCCCCACCGAAAGGGCACGAGCCTACCCGTATAGGGTGATTAGGCCTTAGTCGTCCACGCGGGCCCAGTGCGGATTGGACGACTTCACACACAACCTTCGAATCTCTTCGCAGGCCTGTATGAAGGTTTCCTCACGATGTTTTCCTTCACCGTAAGAGCGTCGGATAACGTACATATATTTTCGAAAATTCGAAAACACATTGGTACGTGTCGGGATTTGAACCTCAGCCCTCCTGGTAGGAAGGCGACAGTCCACACCATTGAGCCACCGACGCTCATAATATATTATGCCTATTCTATAATTTCAACGAACACAGACTGTTAAGTATGTTATCCTGGAAATTATTGATAGAACTGTTTGTTCAGCAGTAGGTAAGACTTTTACACTGTAATGATAATGATTATTCATTGTACTAATACACTGTACAACATTTTATATAAGTAATTTATAAAAAAGAAAGAAAGAAAAAACATTTATTTCACCACAAATTTTTACAATGACATAACAAGGACAATACAATAAAACAATTTAAACAGAGGAATAATAAAGTAGTAATAAAGGGTTTGTTAAAGAAAGCCTTTTGTTGTTTGACCTACATAAATTGTTCGCTGTTTTTTAAAACATAATTAACGATCTGAATTAAAATTTACATGTAAAATGTTGTACAAGTTCATTTGGCCTACCCTATAATGCTAATCAAATTTATGCGATAATTTTTAATGAGCCTAAAATATATGCTCATTGTCGCAATAATTAGTGGCATTTCCCGTAAGATCTCAACCCTAACTTCACAAACTCTATAAGGAATTTATATGTATAAATAATCAACATTTACTTTTGTCTGCTTGGTATATGTCTTCTGCATAGTATAGCTATGGAAAGCTAGGACAGGAACACAGCACACGAGCTGAGGGTTTATATTTAAAGGAAAAATCAATCCAAAATCCTAAGACTGTATCCGGGACCGACGGCTGGACTTCCTTTCGAAGCACGGCGATATCTTTCTTTCCAAACATTCAGGTGATACACACTGCATTATCTTAGCCAAACTTAAAATAAAACACACAAAGTGAACTCAGAACCCATGGACTGCGTAATTATCTGAAAACTTTTTCAAACTACATTTTATATAAATCAATAAAAAAGTGCAACACAAATTGCAATCCTTACACCAGGTGCAGTAGGGTGAGTGCAGTTACTACAATGATCCCAGTCACCCCTAACACCCTTTGCGAAAGAGGTTTTTTCAACTAAAAAGTTTTTATATTGATAAAAAGCGCCCGATTGCCAGTATTGAACCCGACGAAAGGGAAGATCGATTCTACGTTGTTAATTGTAATGTTTTTTATACGCTTTTGCCCGTGGCTTCGTTTAATTCATGTTTCATGCCAATGTTGCCTAGAGTCTCGCACAGATTGCCATTTAGGAGTTGGATACAGATTATTAGATAAATTAAAGCAGGTATTTTTGTTGGTAAAGAAATAGTATGTGTACCGATTTTTGAAAGCCTTGGAAACTGCAAAAAGTTCCATTTACTTTGCTAAACCGGCAAGCTATATTCAGGCCAATCTTTCACAGTGGACACTTGGCATTGCCAGGATGAAATGAATGTTCAACGGCCAAGTCACACAACATCAACCATAATAATTAATTAATTCAGTAAGGACCTTAGACTGACGTCTTTGTCTTGATTTCATTACTTTAGAGATAATCAAGCAGCTCCATCGAGACTTGGCTAGATTTTTAACAGAATGTTTTGGTGCTGGATATATATTGTTTATCCGTTGTTTAGTACCCATAATACGGGCTTCACGCTTAACTTGGGGCTAGATGGCGCTGTGTGAATGTCAGTGGATATTTATTTCTTTATTTATTATTATTATGTAGCTTATATAGGTTTTTTTTATGTAACGAAGTGTACAGGACGTTCAGGATGTTCACCTGATGAGTGAGTGATACTCCTCCTGGACATGACAGACGGCATTGAAGGAGACCAACACCCTACGAGCATAACACTGTTATTTCACGGAACGATATCTGGTACCTACCTATACGACTCAGTATCGAGTCCACCAAGTAAAAGGTAAAGGAAGGCCAAAGGACATTTAAGACTATTTGAACCAAGACTTTAAAGGCCTGTACGGATTCATACAGCCGTTATGGTGCAGCATAGCTGTGGCAAAATTGAACCTACCTCCAGCAACTGGGCCAATTGGGTAGTTGACACCACTAATCGCTAACGCACTTTTATGAACTGTCAAAAAGGATCGTTTCCATATATTTTGTATGAGATTAGTGACATGTGACGTCATTGCTCACTATCATCAATTAACCGTATACTAATTGGTTTCAGTGTATTTAAAAATACAATAAACACAAGTGATCAATGATAATATAAAATAAGGTGCGCTTTTAAAAAAAATTAGGGTTGGTATTTTTTTGCGAATAGTGGAAAATACCGAATTTGTGGGTGTTAATAACTACTATATTAAGAAAGCAGTCAGGAATTAAAGCTGAAAGCTATCTACACTCGCAACGCGCCCGGTGAAACTGTAAAGCCCATCTGCGGCCAACAGAAATAGTGAGATCAAAATAAAAAATCAGGACCGATGACTGATAAAATAATGAATATTTAAATTTAAATTTACATTAGACTGTAATAGCAACGGATAAACATCCTGAAATACTTTTTGTTTGCAAATAAATGCTTATATATACATAGAAAACACACAGACCAATACAAACAGACATGTTCATGCACACACATTTTTGTACTGACCGGGATTTGAGCCCGGAACCTTTGATGTAATAATAGCCGACGACTCAACCATAACACCAGATGGGTCTAAATATGATCTTTTCGTTACCTATCAACCCTACGTTTTTAAATAGAATACTTACTAAAAGTAAGTAAACTTTATTTAAAATTAATTACAACAGGCATGGTTGATCATAAATAAAAATATTTGGGTAATTGGACTGAAAACAACCACAGTAAGACCAGCCAATCTTCAGCAAGTCATGTTTAAAATGGGAAAATGTAGCGTCATCTATTGATCAGTAGAAATACTAATTATAAAATGTTCATCAAAGCGCCATCTCTGGTCGAGTGGCTAAACTTCATAAGTATGAATATACGTTTCATTTTACCAATATTTTAATAATATTGAGGAATATCATCGATTCATTTTGATTCTTTTATGAACAAGTGTATTTTTAAATAAAAAAAAGTATGAATTATTCAAATTTTAAACGGAACTTAAGAGTAATTAAAAAAAGTAAAATGAGAGTATAACATTTATCTGTGGTAACATTGCGCATAAAATTCAATCACAGAGTTCAGGATCCTTCAAGAATTTCAAATATAAACTTTATTGCAACGTCAGAAGGGTTACATTATTTGTGGAATTCCAGTTAGTAAGACATTTTATCGTTTGGGTAGGAAGTGGCATAAAAATAGGATTGCCAACAATCTGTGTGACGTCACTCCAATGGAGCTGACTTCTAAAGTTACAGTCTACCATCCCAAGAAATCATTTTCTAACGTTTACGCTCCATTTTCTTAAGTTCAAGCCTCAAAAAGTGACGAAATACCTGAACGACGCGAGTGAAAACATTATAGTACGAGCTCTTCGCCTCGCGAATTGTGTTTATTTGATCTTCATATTGTGATACCAGTGAGTTACTTGGTTACCAGAGTTTTTAAATATTTTGTGAGTATCCCCGTCATTGCAGTGGCAATCGATTTATTAAATATGCGACGTAACGCACGTGATGATGGAAAAAATAATTAGTGCTTATTAGAACCTAGGTGGGCAATCCTGTCGCGTACGACTGCCTAAAAATAAACTCGAACAGTGTATTTTTGGGTGAATATTGGATGATTTTGCGAGAGTGAGGCCGGGTGAGTGGTGTGAAAGTGATTATTACGCGTTATTGTGACTAAAACGCCCAGAAAACCAGTGGCCTTGGGGGCAGATACACTTTTTATATGGTGTCGTGTTACGCTTTTCGGTATGCCAAAGAAAGTCTTTATTGTCGTCCCTGTTTTGAAATCTCATTGCGATTTTATCTCCTAAATCGATCGTGGATGATATGAAAGTCCCTGTCATAAGATTTTGACTGCATTGTCGGTTGACCTTGAATCTAGCAGGCTTACATCAAACGTATTGGCAGGAACTAAATCAACGCGTTTCCTCATCATAGATTGCTATCTTTTAAAAAAAAACTTAAGCCAATCCATCATTTACCACTTAAATACCATCTGCAACAAAATGCAATTGCAAAATCAGCTGATGACATTGTTTGTGTGTGTCAAACCTATCACTATGTTTATCATTATTTCTCTAATTCAAGAACATGTGCAACTTTAATTTATAATCTCAATAAATTAAGTGAATAAAATATCGAAATATTCAAGTAAAAATGCGTATTGAATTGAATTGGAAGTAAAAAATATGCAAGTATTAGATTACACTTTATCCCTAAAAAAAGTACTATCCATTTAAATCATATACTGCAATGTTGTTATATAAAACAATATAATGTTATAAACAATAACAAAAGGCTTTACTTTATGAAACATATTGCAAGCTTCAAGCCAAAGGGACTATAAGAAAAATGGCATCATTTTTATTTGACAAACCCTGTCTTGGAGTCATGTTGGAAATTACCTTTTTTAAATGTTTCTACTACAATGAAAACCTTTTTTTTATTACTTCTTATTGTAAAAAAAGGTACCAATCTTTAAAGACATAACTAATTTTAAGTATCTTAAGTTTTTATTTTCTAACTAATAGAGGTTAACATTGATTTACTAAACTGAATTTGGCTGCTTTAAACTTACTTCAGAAAGAATACAAAATTAATGGTTTCTTAAAAAAAACTCCATTTAATCTTTGACTGTCCATGAAAGTATTCCAAAAGGTGAATCCCAAAAAATCCCTGATATATCAACATAGTAGTAGTTTTGACTTCTCTCATATTTGTATAAATAAAAACTTAATTACTGTATGCAATATAAGGTATCACAAATTATATTAGACTGAGAGTCATCTGCACTCTTCTCATACCTGGTGAAGCTGTAAAGGCCATCTGTGGCCAACAGTAGTTATTTATTAAAAAGTCCTAAATTCTAATTATAAATCCTTGTTTACTTCCTCTATTTGAAATGAAATAGATTAAGGCTAAAATTATAAACAAACAAACAAATCATTTATTTGCTAGACATAGGTGGTAAAATAAATACAGATGTTGGGTCATAGTTAAACATTTATCACTATGCCTTGCCTTGAGTAGGCGTACAAATGATATGTCTAAGTTACCAAAATAGAATACAATTATAAAAATACAATACAAGTTATGTCAGGAGCCAAAATTAACAAATTAATAAGAAATATTTAATAAAAAAGGTATGTCAAAATGAAGGCAATTGTATTAAATTTCATATTTATCAGTAAAAAAGTCCATTAATGTGTAGTAGGCTTTCCTTTTTATATTGAGGGATTATCAAACGGTATAGTTTTTGCTTTAAATTATAACTTTTCCTGTGTGTATTTTTATACAAATTGCTATTAACAGACTTCAAAAAAGAAGGTTCTCAGTTTGACCTATTTTTTTTACTGACTACTGCTGTTTACCGCAGTAGGCCTTTACAGCTTAAATTGAGCAATGATTTGAACTGTTAGTATGTGTGTTGTCCACTATTATGTAACGTTAGCTGAAGCAATTTCAATACAGTTTTCATAAAAGTATTTTTCATAAAATAATGGGAAAGTTAAATTTTAAGTTGCATATATTAATGTTAGCAAGATCTTCTTGTATAAAACTGAAACTTGTTTGGATTTTGGTAAAATTCGAGATTGATATTTGAGTTTTCCTCAAAAAAAAAAAACATTTCTAGAAGCTAAATTCAATGAAATAAAAAAGTCCATGAACTAAAATTTTTAAACATGTCCATGGCTCAATAGGAACATTTTAATTTTTTTTTTTGTGAGCACTCTAGCACACTAGCTCTCTCACTCAAAGTGTCTGCTGCAAAAGTCTGCCTATCGCGTCAGTTGGGCAGAATTTTCATTCATTATCACATCGCTCGTTACATTTCATAATGACGTAGTAGTATGCTCTTGCTTTTGATTTTGTACCCCTTTAATGACGTCATAAGGTCAAAATTGTCAACGTATGTGTCAAGCAGCTCGGACATATTTTTGATTGATATTTTTTCGTAATTGTTCATCTAAATTCGAATCGCATGAATCCGTCGAGCCGTTACTAGATCGTCAACCGAGCTGACAATCGGGGCGTGAAGTATTGCTCGTTTGTTATAGACTGGTTTGTTCCTCACGTGGGTTTATTATAGCTATATCTTAAAGCTATTTCTTAAGAGTAAGAAGCTTAGATATACAATGAACTAAATTGATGCACAATCGCATTCAAAAAGTGTCCGCGGCAAAAGTGCCCATCGCGTCAGTTGGGCAGATATTTCATTCATAATCTCGTCGCTCGCTACATGTCCTAATGACATAATTGTGTGCTCGTGCTTTTGGTTTGTACCCTTTTAATGACGCGTTAAAGTCTCCCAAAGGTATGTTAGGCTACCAAGCACCCCCCGCAACGCCCCTTAGCCGAGTTTCGAGTCCGACTCTGGGACGGCCTTAGGCTCGTTGTGTAAATGTTTAAGGCTGAGAGCCATCTGCGCTCGCCAGCGCCCGGTGAAGCTGTAAAGCCCATCTGCGGCCAACACAGTAGTCAGTTAATAAAAGCGTTATGGTCAAATTTTAATGAATATGTTTGTCATAAATATAACAATATGTATTTGTCATGAGGCTCTGCCACTTTTGGTTGGCCTTTCTTCGTGATCTTACACTAACTAGTGTACGATCACGATTTATTGTTGATCTGAGGTTAGAAACGACCTTGGACACTGAAATAATAGTTTTGTATTAGCAAATTAGTTTTTGCCTAAATTTAATAGAAACATTTAAAAATGTCTAACATAATGTTAGTACTAATTTCTAAATTGTGCATGGGAAGAAAATTTTATACTAGCGGTCCGCAGCGCATTTTTTTAAATGTTACAAAGATACAGGACGGTCAGGGCGCTCAACTGATGGTAAGTGATACGCCTGACCATGACAGAGCGACATTGAAGGAGACCAACAACCGATAGACAGTTATTATTCTCCACCAATGCCGCACTGCGCCCGTCACCCGAGACAACAGATGTTAGGTCTCTTATAATTTTAATGCTAGAGCCACACTCACGGAATGCGATAGATTATCGCTATAATATCGTTAACATACGGTGTGCCAACACTTCACGTATAATTGGGGCAGTTTTAACGTATTCAATTATAGCGTGAGGGCCTCAGCATAACATAATAGCAAGGATGGCTGAACGTGCCGAATTTTCCTTCACTGTATCTCAACCATCCGATGAGGTTCCGATAGTGGCTATCCTTACAAACGTCACCTGAACTTGCTAACTATAAAAGGCGAATGGAAATACGTGCAATGTTAACAGTATAGACTTTACACATTATCGTAATGTAGTTGTCCTTGTGGCGTCACGCCCTTAGGGTTGCCGTAAAGCTCACGAGGTCTTTTCAATAATGCCCACACGTTGTAGACAAGTTATGAATTCATACATCGACCTATATGGTGTAATGGTCGAGACATCGGCATCTACACAAGGGTTTTGGGTGGATCCCCGGGCATTACAAACATTTGTGTGCATGCGTTGTTGGTTTGGTCTGGATGTTTCTTTGTATAATGTGTATGTTTTACAAAAAAAATGTGTATAAGTATGTTTTCAGTTGTTTAGAACCTAACTACAAGGTGGCGCTTAACATGGGGCTAGATAGCGCTATGGGAATCAAGGATTTTATTTATTTACCCCAAAGTGTCAGTTATATTTTGATATTCTAGGAATGATTAAATAAGTATGAATTCGTGATATGCTCAAAAACTCGAAAAAAATGTTCAATGCAGTGACAGCACACATACACTATATCGAATTTCGAACACATTTACTAAACAAAAGAGTACAAATGTACTCTCTTCGCGGTTGTTTTTGAGGCACGGATGGCGTATCTACCTTTAATATACAGAATATCATTGATTCTAGGTTGTTAGGCTAACTGTGTTGGAAGACTTGTCCGTGCAGTGGGTTATCACTGGGGTAATGATTGTTATCAGTTATGCTGATGAATGATGATGATCGTTGGCTGAATATCTGATGTCTCAATAGAAATATGATTCGATGATTTGGTGAGCACGTCAGCCACCGGTTGACTACAATCTTTAAATAGTTCTAGTTGTGACGACCCACCAATCGTCTTGGGCTTCGTGGTGGTTTACTGGCATCTCCATGGCCATCTTGTGCAGAAAAGACCTGCCCTATGCCAGTGCCCTGAATTAGGACTTGGGGCTTGATGTATTGTATCCCAAATTAGAGTTGCAGAACTATCGATAGTTGACCTTGAAAATAGTCGATAGCACGATATTCCTATCGAAATATCGTAAACTGCAATACTTGCTATATAATATATATAATATTATTATATATAATAGTATCGATATTGGAAGTTAGGAGATACTACTGAACTTTGCTGATACTATTAATAAATTGTAAGTAGCTGTAAGGATCATGTCAGAATCGATTTTTTTAAAAATCAATAAATATTTATTATTTATTTTATCTACCTTAATAATAATTTTGGTAAAATCTATGGAACCTTTTCCCAGCTAGTGACAACCTGAATCGTTTGAATTACTAATTGGTGTGACAAAAACGCAATGCAAGTTACAACTTTTATTAATTCATCGTTTATTTAGAAATGTTTACATAATTGTTGAAAGTTTGCTGGCTCGTTAGAAACGAATTTTGTGGCTTCCTCTATAGCGAAGGAATTTACTGATAGCTTAACGTTTGCTCAGTGAAGCTGTAAAGGCCATGTTAAAAAAAATATTTATTTAAACAATCACGCAATTTTGATGGAATACAACGTTTCGGTGTATTTGCAATACATTATTGTAGAATGATTTGATGAGTGTTATTCAACAATGAAACCTTAATCTAGACACACGGCCTGTCAAGCCAAGTTCAGTAACACAACTGGCGCGCAGCACGGTTGTCATTTTACACGAATCATTTCGAGCTACTTTTACCGCTTCACAATTCAAAAACTATTTCACATAACGTGTCAAATAGTGATTGTGACATATTTATTGAGGGTAAAATTCTAACCAGAATTTCTAGAGGACTTTGGACATTATCCTAAAAAAATTAAGGACTGATCATTGAAGTTATAACTCATTTAGATCCCACTTGTTGTCGTTCAAGTCAACAAAGGCATATATAATATTTAACTTGGCTCTCATTTCAAACTTATGTTCTGGATAGGACCTAATATAAGTACTTAATATATTGCAGTGTATTGTATTTCGTGAGGTTACGTCAGCCTTGATGAATTTGTTGACGCAAAGTATGGAAATAGTTTAGAAACATATTTGTCATCCCTAGCCAAATATACTATATTATTATACAGCAAACGTTGGTTTGGTCTAGATTTTGAAGATTAATCGATTGCGTCTGATTTTTATTTTGTTTATGATAGTTTTTTAGAGATAAAAGTTTAAAGTAAGAAATCAGTTTTATGGTCAGTTTTATGGTTATTTTTTCCCGATATGAATCATAATGTTATTATATGTATAAACCTTGAATTACTCTATCTATTAAAAAACCGCATTAAAATCCGTCACGTTGATTAAGGGACACGGACATAGGGACAGAAAAAGCGACTTTGTTTTATTATACGTTGTAGTGATAAGAATACATAAACTCCTTGTAGGACAAGTAATCTTGCGGTATTGCAAAAAAAATAAAATTCATGACGATTTAAGGCATGAATTTGGGTATTTAAAGAAAATATAAAACTTCACGCTTAAGAAAATTAAAACATGTGGGTATAAATTTACGTTCTGTTGTAGCTTTCTAATACTGTGACGTTTAGGTATTGGTACGACAACAGTGATATCATCCCGTGAAACAGGAGTGTTGTGCACTTTTGTGTTTCGGGATGAGGGCATGTAGCTAGTGAATTTACCGGGTATAAGAGACCTAACATCTGTGTTGTGTTGGTGGAGAATGCAACTGTCTATCAGTCTCCTTCAATGCCTTTCTGCCATGGTCAGGCGTATCACTTACCACAAAGGGAACGTCCTGATCGTCCTGTTCACGTTGTAACATAAAAGAAAAGTGCACCTATTATATTTGCGCATAAAATATAAAGATTTTATCTGCCTTTAGTCCCGTTGCCTGGCAGAGACTGCCCAAAAGGTTACGAGGAGATCGAAATGTTATTTATAGACACGGGGCCTTTATTTTCACCCATTCTAATGCTTATGATTTTTGTTTTGAATAAATAAATAGTCCGGTCTTACATATATTTTTATATTCACTAGGTGGTAGACTCGGCACTGAGTCGTCTAGGTAGGTACACCGCAGTGCCAGCTATCGTCCGTGAAATAGGAGTGTTATGCAATTTTATGTTTCGGGATGAGGGCACCGTAGCTAGTAAATTACCGGGTATATACTAACATATATTGTCTCGGGTGTCGGCGCAGTGTGGCAGTGTGAATAATGACTGTCATGGTCAGGCGTATAACTTACCATCAGGTGAGCGTTCTGATCGTAACATAAATCATTGTTTTATTTATATGATAATTTCTATTGTTACAGGAAGAAACTGATAAACAGTCTAAAGAAGAAAATGCAAAGAACCCGTCCGCGTCCAGAATCAAAACCTATATTATCTAGAAGTTTATCTTAGCCGTAGCTTAGGCGAACTATGATATTATAGCCTTTAAGCTGAAAAGTATTCAATCAGTCAAAATGCCAGTCGTATCCCTTCGAGGTACGCTTCCACTCGTCGAGCCTTTCGGGCTCTTACAGGTCCACTTTCACCTCATCGTCGAGTCTTGACAAACTTACTTCAGAACCACTAGCGGTACATACGTAACTTCTACTTAAGGAGCAACTACGGCGACCGGACCACAGAGTTCAGATCGCGATTGTCCGATGTAGACGGCAAAAGGGAGAGGAAGACCTCACTAGTCGAATATTCTAGGTCTTCCCGAGCCCCAGCGTCACAGACTCGGACAGCGGCATATCCAGGTACAGATCGGACAGAAGCGAGAGCAGATCGCGCGATATATCAACGACGAGAAGCGAAAGCGGCAAGGCGTCTGAGCCGTCGAGGAACAAACGAAGTGCCATCAGCTCGGCAGCTCTCGCCATGTCCACGGCGGAGTTGTACAACAAGTATTCGCCCGGAACTATGTCCGCTAACGCAACGGATCAAGGAACAACAGAATCAGAACAGCTACGGGGAGATATCGAGGTCGAAGTCGATATCCAACGATATAGGGCGGCCGCCGGCTGCCGACACGAAACGACAAGGCGTGCGAGGAACTCTACAGCGTCTACCATCACGGAGGTGAGCATTACATTACTTTTGTCTACTGGTTTTGGATGTCTGCGAAATTTGATTTTCGTCACGTTGTGTTTGATAGTTGTGAAGTGTAGCGTATGATGTGCATTTTTCATTTATACTCAGTATTAGCATTTGGCAGTTTGACAATGTATGAAATTATGTGATGGCAGATACTTGAAATTAGAAATCTATTGATATAGGCGGATTTATAAAGAAACAAATTAAGAAACAAATTGCATTTTTAGGACCAGTCTTTTTCGTGTAAATCATCAAGTTGAATTTGGTTTTGTCCAATATCGGACCCTCGCCCTAAACATGGTACATAGTGGGGGCTGAAGTTAGGTCAGACTAGTTCTTAGGCTAAACGTGAATTGAGGCATTTAATTTACACTTCTTGACACGTCTCGATGATCGTCTCTTATTTCGGCGATGAGTGATTTTTAATCCATTTTTTTTGTTCACTCTTCGGTTGTTTTCGGATTTTTAACACAATAGAAAATGAATTGTGTCTTTTGAATATATGCAACTATGATGGATAATGGGTTTATGAACATGTATTAACAATTCATATATCACCCTCCGTCAGTCGGGTAAAAAGTAAATTGTATTTCAAGGAACTACGCACTGCGGTGGTTTTAACAAGACGACTCAGTAGGTACTTAATCTACCACTAGTTGACTCTATGGTTAAAACCATAAATGCCTACCCGATATTTACCTTGATAGTTATCATTAGGTGGTTGCAGCAGTGCGAAATAATTAGACCATTCATAGCAATCATTAACAAATTCTTAACATATCTTCTATTGATATCGTGATAATAATAAGGTCGCCTGGGGAACTGTCTTTCTATTGCTTAAGATAAATAATCATAATCAATAAATGATGGAATCAATTTGTTAAAATTAAATATTTAGATAGTAAAGTGCATATTCAAGGTTTTAGATTATAAAATGAATATTTATTTTAGCTTTCTACCATGTAAATTGCGGAATGCTCTATACATAGGAAACCATGTTTCCTCTCTTTTAATCCTTATATTAAATGCCCAACAGAGTCCATAACACTGATCCCTTTCCCGTGACATCGTAGGTACATTGTACATTTCTTGTCCTTATCGAGTCGATATAGATTTTCAAATTAATAAATGCGACCATTATTGGCCACTTTGATCGCCCTTACAATTGCCATCCAGAGGTCTCGGAAACCGCACGAAGATGGACATTTCGGGGAAGACAATAAGTGTTCTATTATCAGAGCACCACAGTCTCTGAGACTGCCTCTGGAATAACCCCATCTTACCCGATTTTCACGGCACCGGCCAACACCTGCCCGCAGTCTATTCACAGTTTTCCAGACCGCCCAGGTACATTATCATCATCATCATTAGCTCATTATAAATACCCACCGAGGAGCAAGAGTCTAACCGTATAGGGTGTACAGTCCTGAGTCGTCCTCGCGGGCCCTGTGCGGAATGGCCGGCTTCACGCATAACCTTTGAATTTTTTATTAGGCGTGCGCAGGTTTCCTCACGATGTTTTGCTACACCTTAAGAGCGTCGGATTACGTACATATAATTTTCAAAAATTCGAAAGTCATTATTTTCTGTCTTTTCGAAACAGTATGCGGCGAGATTTGAATCTGCGTCCTCCAGATCGAAAGGCAACAGTCCACACCAATGACCCACCGGCGCTCCATTACATTATGTTTTTGGCAATAAATGATTGATTATTGAGTAATGAAACTTCCACTCCCATTTTAGAAAAGTGAGAGAATTAGAAAGAGACAAATAGTGAAAAAAAACAAGCAAATTTTAGAAATTTAACAAAGGTCAAGTTTAACGTTCTCAAATGTATTCCGCTTGTAATCTATGTTTACGTTGAATTACTACGTGTAAGTATTTACATACCGTGACGTCATGAACGCATGACGTATGTACACAGACTTTGTTAATCGCATAATACCATTTGTCGTACATGACTTGTATATACACTCATAGTTAAATACGGCGGCTTCTTTTTCCGATAGATTCATGTTTTTAAGGTAACGTGCCTTAATGGTGTGGACTGTTGCTTTCCTACCGGGAGGGTTTCAGGGTTCAAATCCCGCTACGTGGCAATATGATTTTGAATTTTCGAAATTATATGTACGTTTATCCGAAGCTCTTATAGTAAAGGAAAACATCGTGAGGAAACCTGCGCACGCCTGCGAAGAGATTCGAAGGTTGTGTGTGAAGTCGTCCAACCCGCAATGGGCCCGCGTGGACGACTAAGGCCTAATCACCCTATACGGAGAGGCTCGTGCCCCTCGGTAGGTACGTTTAATGAGCTAATGATGAATGAATTTTTTAAAGTTAATTACACGAGAACCCTGTAATAATGTAATACAAAAATATGTATTTCAAACAATGTTGTTACAAAGAACCGATGGCCGACGAGGGGGAAAGCTTCTCGAGTGGCGTTCACGAAACACTAAAAGAAGTTCAGTTACTAACTTGTGACGTAAATATGTGAAGTCTCAATATCTCGTAATTTCATTGTGTATCTCAACCTTTTGGTTCGCCTACCCTGTACCACGCCAATTCATAATTTATAAATAATGAACCAAATACGATATTTATTTCGAAATAAATGAGCATTGAACCCACGACTCCTAGCTCTAAATGGCACCACCCAGCCTAAACAAACAATGCCCAGTTTCCGGGTGAGCGGGTAGCGATGATGCTGACGTTATGCTCCAATGATCAATGATGACACAAGGTCACCGGTTCATTTCCAGCGATCGTTCCTTACGTGTGTGTGCTAATAGTTTGAAGTATCCCCATGGCGTTTTCAAATAATTGCAACTGTTCACGATGTTGTGAACAAAGATGAATGTAATAAAAATAGTTAAGATGTGTGTTTGTAATGATCTTGGTGTTTTCTATGTATAATATGTATGTATTTACAAAAAAAAGATATAAGTATGTTTATCCGTAGTTTAGTACCCATAATACAGGCTTCTAGCTTAACATGGGGCTAGATAACGCTGTGTGAACAATTTGTATTTTAGAAGTGGCACATAAAAAACTTTTAAAAAATAAATAAAGAAAGAGGTCGAATGGCTTCATAAGCGACAATTGATGACCCATGTGGTGAAATGGTTAGGATATCTACTACATACGTATTATACATAGAATAACACCCAGACCAATACAGACATGTTCATGCACAGAAATGTTTGTACTGCCCGGGGATCGAACCCGGATCCCTTGTGTAATAGCCGACATCTCAACCAATGACACCACATGGAACCACTTTAAATGTCTTACTGTTTAAATGTAACTTGCAAAGCAAAGTTGCAGCAAATTATAGCGTTTTGTTAAAAAATATATATAATTTTAATTTAAGTTTCAACGGATTTATATTCTATTAAAATTTACAGTATTAGTCGACCTGGTGGTAAAACACGATAAAAAAGACTGGTTTTCAAAAAACGTTTATTGAAACTTTACTCGTTATTGTTAGGTTAGTTTTTATTGTATAAGTCGTTGGCCGATATAACGGTCGCAATAAAAACGTTTCTCTTCATAGTCATTTTAAATGTATGGCAAATATCTTGTGAAATTTGTTAGTTTTTTCGGGATTAAAACTGTTTTGTGAGGTCAAATGTACGAGAGAACCTCGGATCTAGGCTAATTATAATGTCAGACAGATATTTATACTCCTATAACAAAGGAATGCTTTAAATTTAATTTAGATTCAGTATAATCGTGACTTGCAAAAATAGGGTTTCTCTGTCTCGTGACATGGACTAGATGGAGACAGAATGATGTAAGCGAGCTACTCTTAGGTTAAAGCATTAATAATAGTACATTTAATGAAGGTCAAAACCAACCATATTTTCCCTCATCAAGTCATTACCAACACAGCATATGTCAAGCATTGATCACTAATCAATAGAAAATAGATTTTATAATATAGTTGTAAATTTCGCAGGCACACAAACAAACATGTGTGCGTGTGTGTGTGTGTGTTCAATAACAGCTCACTGGATAAAGCTTGGACCGCTTGACAGGCTGACCGGGTGACGTCACCGCCGTTGCGTCATCGCCAAGGCTGCGGAGACTACGTCTCAGCAAAATTATATATCCGACACGTACTGTAGAAGAAACATCTATTTGTATATTAAAAGTTATGAAAGCTCTACGGTACGGAAGGCTTTAATTTTGAAAATTGGCCGATGTCTACGTAGCCTTGGCAATTGTAAATTCAGATCTGCCTATCATGCGGTTATGCATTAGATATAGAAACTTCTCATCTCTACGGTGTCTTAATCTTTTAACACACTCAATTTGTCATAAGGAATAATACGCATGAAAACTTCTAAAAAATTATATGCATCCCTCTAAATGTTGTACACGTTTGTACACCATCATCTATTGTTCCTTATGGTGTGATAAAGAAATTTGCACTTTATCACAACAATAAAAAGATTCAGCCGCCGACAGAGCACGTTGGACGTTGAACTAACACACACAACCACAAGCCACGGTAGTTCATTATTAAATATCATAGAACCCGCAAAACAATATGTATTTTTCAACGCCAGAGACCTGAGAGGAGATCGTATAAGGAAAGCTCGCCGGGCTACGTAAAGAGAGGCTCCATGAGCAACGGAACTAAGGATAGCAACGGCAACGAGGTGCCCTCTGTGTCCGAGATACGCAAACGGTTCGATCCAAAGATGACGGTCACCAATTGCCGGCGAACGACTCGAGATATTCGCCAAAGACCTCAGTAGAACAGTATCTCAGCCAACTGAAGGATTGCGAGAACGGCTCGGTCGGCTACACAAAGGTCCTGCCCAAAGATGACAAAATAGTGCCCGTCCACTTGCCGTATGCTGAGAAAATGGCACAGGTGGGAGGTAGGGTCGTCGTCGTCGCGTTCCAACTCCAATTCGGACCTGTCCATCAGCAAAACCATATCTGAACCGGTTTGCCTGTCGAAACCCGTTGCCGAAAAATCCATCGATGACCATCTCTCACGACGAAGTTGCCATCGTCAGACCGCCTCGCCAGCATCAAAAGTCAATTGGACCTAACCCGATAGGGAGATACTAGAGAATCAACCGTGATACAAGTCGAGAACGGGGGATTACAAGAAGTTGCGCAGTAGCCCGAAGTGCTCATTAAGAAGGAGACTCTAAAGAATGATATAGAGAAACAGGTAAAGGCACCGAAACACACGTCTAATTTTGCTTCGTACATACAGATCTCACAGCGATCGCGACCGGCACTTCCTCACAAGCCGAGGGACAACCACGTGAACGACGAAGCCAGGAGCGAAACCGAAGCGAGAAGGCCAAAGTGAGCCTCAAGTACATTGACTCAGAGTCGTCGCAGGACGACAAGCTTGTGCTGGATAACGATATAGACTCGCCGAGCGGCACAGGCTTCGAGAACAAAACGTTCGAACATGAGAACTTTTTGAAGAAGCGCATAGAAAAGAATGAGACGGAGGTTGCGCCGGTGGAGGACGGCGTCAAGTCGATGGAAACCAGTACCACCAGTACTGAGAGCACGCTCAGCGAGCCCACTGAAGACTTCAGCCCTGACACGCCATCGGCCAGAAGAAAGGCTCTGGATAAAGATCTGGAAGACATTAAAGCGGTAAGTAGCATTGTTTTCATGTCACACGACCTAGCGAGGGTTCTTTGCATTCTATTTTGTAGTTGAACTGTCATGCAATCTCAGAATCACGGGGTTAATTTGCAAGTTGTACGAAGTTGGACTATTGATTTGTTGTTGGTTTACATTAGGATCGATGAGAACCCTCGAATGGTCTGAAAGCACATCATTTTGTTTTAGTATAGTGGCTATTTTGAATGCACCATGTAATATTTTTCGTTGATACCATTTTGTTGCCTGTTTTTCCCAAGGTTACGTACATCCCTGTCATTGATTTCTATACGATTTTCTAATGTTTCGGTGATGTGTCTTGTCTGTTTTTAGAGGTTATATGTGTTTTCTAGCAAAATTGAGTGAAAATGCTATGTATGATAGCTTGCAGTTTGAATGAAAGAGAGCGTGTTCCATGGCTGATTTATTTTCACAAAGGGGGTGTAAATTTCAAAATGATAAATGAAAATTTCATATTACAAACTCAATTAATATCTTAAAGGAAATACAAGGAATTTACACGGTATATTATGAATAACATGTGGATTTAGATCCCGAAATAGAGATCTCAATAAGATTTCTGTACTAAAATAACAGATAATATGCGTGTGCTTTAAGATAATCGGTTTCTTATATAGCAAAATGTTCATTCGCAGTATCTCCCTTCTAGGCTAGTGTTAGGAAGAAATTGACCGGCTATTGAACCCAATAACCTGCCAGTGTTAGTAAATATTGCTCAGTGCATTGCCGAGGTCGTATCTCTATCAACAACGATCAGAGATTTGTGAGTAATTTAGATAAAGTTCAGCGGTATGGAATGCACTTTTGTAGCGAACGGTTTGGCTATCGAGGCGATATTATATTTCCGCTATCATCATCATTACCATCAGCCTATAAAGGCTCACTGTAAGGCACAGGCGTTCCCACTCAGCATAGCATAGATTGGACGACGACCAATACGGATTGGTGGTATTGACTACTGTCTAAGATAGAAGCCGGACGCGCCGCCAGAGCACGGAATCATCTTTCTTTCGGACAAGTGATACAGTCTGAGCGTCGTGGCTCAATGGTGTGGTATTGCCCTCCTACCGGGGGGCTGAGGTTCAAATCCCGCCAGTACAATGTATTTTCGAAAAATATATGTACGTTATCCGACTCTCTTACGGTGAAGGAAACTGCGCACACCTGCGAAATTTAAAAGTTGTGCGTGAAGTCGTCCATCCGTACTAGGCCGCGTGAACGACTAAGGCTAATCACCCTTAATTTTAATGAGCTGATGATGATGATAATACAGCCTGCAATGTCCTAACCAATAGATTTTGTGGAGATTAGTAGCTTTAGTGGAGTGCCGAATTATTGGATGTTAAAAAAATCTGCTGTCTTTCCGTTTTTGTGCAGTCTGGTCTTACGTCAGGTTTACTCTCTAGTTTGCTCCCAAGGAAATAAAAATATAACCGAAGACGCGGAGTCGAATTGTACTGTCATAGTGCGTATGCCAGGTGAGCGCAAATAGACGCCTCATTGATGGAATGCAAGAACCGGCTTTTTATAAAGCGTGTCACCGCCCGTTTGAACTCGGAAGTGCCACGCGCAGGTTCCGTAATGACTTGTGACGTCATGGCTTTTTTTTTAATGCAGATATTGCATGTCATAGTCACTTCCAGAAGTGCTAGAAGTTGAAATTTGGTATATAATCTAAGTTTAGTAACAACCAAAAATTCATAGACTTGTGATTTTCACCCCAAATTATGATCCGGACAGCTACTACTAACTATTTGTTTTTAATGTTACAAGTGAACTGGACGGTCAGAACTCACCTGGTGGTAAGTGATACGCCTGACCATGACAGAGCGGCATTGATGGAGACCAATAACTGATAAACAGTTTAATTCTCCATCAATGCCGAACTGCGCACAAGACCGAGACAACAGATGTTAGGTCTCTTAAACGCAGTAATTTCACTAGCTACAGTGCCTCATCCTTAACACACAAAGTGCATAGCACTCTTTTTCGGGACGATATCTGGCACTGCGGTGGTACTACCTAGATGACTCAGTATCGAGTCTACATTATTAAAAAAATCGTATTTTACAGTAGCGTCTCAATACATTTACCATAATCTAGTTTATGTCCACAAAAATCTTCATTTGTTGAAAAAATTGTGACGTCATAACTTTAATACTAGGAACAAAAAAACTTGCTGTCCCAATCTTAGACTAAGTAAAGTAGGAAATCATTTGTTGGAAGAGGCATAACATTCTTTAATAAATACACAAAATCTTGCGAATTGCCTTTTCACCAGTTTAAATTAAAGATTAAAAAAACCCTCATGAAAAAGGTTACTATACATAGAAGAATATTTATCGGATAAAGATGTGTGGTCTTGCACTTAGTGTTCCAGTTACAAAATCTTTGTAATAAATTATTGTAAATCTATGTGTAGTAAATGACAAAATGTAACCACTGATATAAAAGATTAAAAGAGAATCGAGTTTCTTGCCGGCTTTCTCGAAGATCCTACTTATTCCGAACCGGTGGTAGAGTCACAAAAATATGATAATAATAACATTGACGATTCAAAAGTATCTGTCGATTATTTGAATAAAGATTTTTCTTCTTTCTTTCTTTTTTCTTTACCACAATTGAAGATGATGATGACTCTACATATGAGCGTTCACACATTTAAAGGGCCGGCAACACATTTCTGGACCTGAGGTCTTACAAATGTTTATGGGCGGCGTGTCACTTACCATCAGGTGAACCGTATGCTCGTTTGCCCTGTTCAATAAAAAAAAATGAGTGAACTAGCGTAAGTAAGTAAAAACAAGGAAGTTGGAAAAAAGAGCGCTTCGAGTTGAAGTGGTGTTTGCCAAAATAGCGCATGCCCATTTATAGTAGTGTCGCGCTGATTCGAACAATCTCAGACAATACGTACGGACGTCGTCGCTAGAAATAGACGCGCGAAATGTAACCAAACGAAAATAACGTGAAACGCACAGCTGACGACGGGTTTTTTACCGTGCCACGTGTGCAAGCGTATACACGGTCGCCATTTTGTACCGAAAGCGGGTTACTTGGAAAAAGGCGCGAACGCGAGTGGCAACGTCAATTTGACAGTTTTTTTTTAAGGCGTGAGGTTGACGCTTTAGGTTGGGTTACGTTTGATTCGTAATTACTTGTGGCGTTTGATGTGTCAAGTAGTATCTATAATTCCGTCGTAATTTAAATGTGTGCCCAAATGTCTCCGTATATAGGTCCGTAATTATTGTATGATAGCTTAGTACCATTCTCTAACTTGCTATATAATCAGTTCAATCACATATATCAGTTTGAAAGAGCAGACGAATCCACCGAATCTTTAGATGTATTTTTTTTGTTAATTTATTGCTATTGTCATAAATAAACATAACATGAGGCAATAAAACAAAACTTTTAAGTTCCACATGACGTCATAATATGCCGTCTCTTTCGCACATCACTTCTATGCGTGTGAGCGCTAAATCAAAAGTTTTTATTTCCAGCCAGTAGTGTTAAAATAGAAAAGTTATTTAGGTCGTGTGGCTAAGTGGTATATGATAGTCTTGTCTTATATAATTATTTTATTTATTAGATATATATATATATATATAGAACATAGCAGCAGTTTTGGAATCTGCCAACCTACCAGTGGGCAGGCACGATAGTGAACCGATGGCCGATTAGGCGGAAAGGTTCTCTAATAGCGCTCATGCACTGAAGTAGTACAGACTGACACCCATTAGTGCAATGCCCTGGTTAGGTGGCGGGTAGCAGATGTATGTCAACTGCTAGGGATCGGCCCGCGTGGGAATCATTAGGGGAGGCCTTCGTCCAGCAGCGGATATGTTATGCTACAAAAATGGTGATTATAAACGTCGATTTGAGAACTTTTCCGCCCTAGCTATATATTCTACGCACTATGCATTCACTAATAGGTAATGATATAAAAATATCCGTTTGAATAAGGCATGACTTGTATGTACTATATATAACAGCTACGTTGAAATCGTAAGTGTTGGCACCTCTGTGTGACACGCAAAAAGCAATTTTGTTTTTCTGATTAATCATCGTTCGGTCATCATGACGGATTCCTCGTCATTATTTCATCATCATCAGCTCATTAAACGTCCCCACCAAGCCTGTCCGCAAAGGGTGTATTATATATAGGCTTTAGTCGTCCACGCGGACCCACTGCGGATTGGCTGACTTGACGCATAACCTATAAATTTCTTCGAACGCGTGCAGCAGGTTTCCTCACAAACATCGTGAGAGCGATCCTTCCTTCACCGTTAGAGCGTCGAATAAACGTACATATAATTTCTTACCAAATTTTTGAATAGTAAACTGAGTTTCTTGCTGGATGCTTCTCAGTACATAACAGTATAGTTCATAAGTGATCTGTTCCTAAATTGTTTTTTTTTATGCATTTGAATAACGTGCAATTATTCAACCCTGCAAATATGTTTTTCCTTGGCTCCCCATTTTTTAAGGGATTTGGGGCGAGGATTAACTCGCCGCACTAGTCCTATGGGAATTGGCCAGAACTCCACTCTAGATATTTCACTGATGAATGAAACCTTGCCTAATGATTCCAAAGGATCGATCCTGTTAGTCGACATCCATCCGCTCACGCCAAACCAGGGAACTTACCTCATCTTCTAAAACATCAATAATATTACTTCGCCTTTTCTGGTACAAAAATGCTGACGTATGATTATAGTAATACTGTATTAAGAGATGGCGGTAACCCCCGGTCATCCGTCCATTTAGTTGGTAGTCTGCCTACGCCTCTTTTAACACTCGAGAAACTTTCCGCTCCATCGGCCATCGGTCCTACGCACTATGTGCCCACCCCCTGCACTTCATCTTGCTAATCCTGTGGGCTATGTCGGTCACTAGTTCTTCTACTGATGCCTCATTTGGGACTTTATCACGAAGGGAAACGCCTAACATAGCCCTTTCTATAGAACCCTGGACGACCTAGAGACTTCAAAGCGCCTTATTTGATTAGTGAATAAATTCGCGAATTTCCTTTGCACACTCACCAAAATATGACTCAGTCGTTCCCTCTATATCTGCAACCTAGGTAATGCAGTCGACTGCTTAAAGGTCGCCCCCTTTCTGTGCCACACATCCCGTTCTTTCTCATTCTATCGAGCTTCACGGTAAATTAAGTTTTATATAGAAATAGTTTTTCGTTCAAACTTTCCTTATCTATGGCTCGTTGCATTTGAAAAGCGAACGTCAGTAGTGACACAGTCATTTGGATATATTTGCAGTTTTTACAGGATTTGTTTATTGTGGTTTATTTTTTAAATACACGCGTGAATTTGGACTCTTGGTAAGGTAGCTTGTGTTACGCGGTGTTAACCATTGGGTAGTGTTGATAATGACGGAATTCGGTGATACAACCGTTGTTTTAACCGATGGGGCGGGAAGGTCAATATTCTTTATATATGTAGATACGCCATCGCGCCTCAAACTAAAACTGCTAAGAGAATACAGTTTGTAGGCTTTTGTTTAGGTAAATGTACGCTCATTCGAAATATGTGTATGTGTGCTGCATTCGGAACACTTTTTCGATTGTTTTGTGAGCATATTACGAATCTATACTTTTTATCATTGGGGAAGGTAACGAAAATGCGTAGGCCGACTCTCGACTAGGAGGAACGATGCCTTGGTTAAGGTGGCGGGTAGAAGATGGGTGTCGACTGCAAGGATCGGCCTGCGTTAAAATCATTAGGGGAGGCCTACGATTAGCGTTGAATATATTAAAAGATGGCTGTGAAGATGATGATTTCCATTGTTCCTACGAAATCGGTACCGGGATTAGTTAAAATAATTGCGATGTTGACTGGGTTTTATAAGAAATCTGAAGCGCGCATTATGAAATGTATAATATCTCAATAACTTTATATAAGTTATAATATACAATATATAAAACATAATTTTTAAAAAAAGTAACTTTTCCTTATTAATTGGTTCCTATATTAACCCTAACCGCCAATGTCGCCATAAGGCAAAATCATTATTTTCATAGTGTCTGGATTTCCGGCGTTTTATGGGTTAAATGTTGATTAATGTAAAATAAATAAATATTTTAATTTATTTATGCAACGGTTCACTAACTTGTAAGTACCTAACTAAAATCAAAACCATTCTATGCACTTAGTTGCATGTAAAATAAGAATTTCGTTATTCAGATATCGTATTATTTTTTTTGTTACAAATAGGTATGAGCAGTGCGTCTCATGATAAACGATCGCAATGACGTCATAATGTCGTATGCTATATAAATGTAAACAAAACATATATCGTTTGACAGGTTGATAAAATTTGCTGAATTAAATTCCTATAGCCATACTGCGTGGGAAGGCCTGCCCAGCAGTGGGACGTTATAGGGCTAATTAGGATCTGCTCATATAAGTTCCCTCCCGAAGGGCACAAGTCTATCCGTATGGAGTATAGGCTTTATTTGCTCACAAGCCACAGTGTGGATTTGCCGGCTTTACGCACAACCTATGAATTTCTTCGCAGACATGGTCAGGATTCCTCGATGTTTTCCTTCACCGTAAGAGCTTCGGATAAACGTACATATAATTTCGGAAAAAGCAGTACGTGGCGGGATTTGAACCTGCGCCCTCCAAATCAGAAGGCAACAATCCACACTAATGAGCGACGCTCTATGATGTAAATATTTGCTCATATTTTATTTGTGGATATTTACTTCGAAAGTCAAGTTGATGGTTGCTTCGTTGCATATTTTGTTTCTGTGCATCCATTTCAAAGAAAACGGCCGACCTTCGAGCACGCAGCGGGGAAACCTTACAACTGGCGTGTCTTAACTTAATAAAATTGATCTAATATCGAGTCTTGCCAAAACCGTTTGACAAGAAGAAGAAATGTCGAAGGGGGGAAGGTCTGAGAATTATTAATAATTAATATGTTTACAAACAATAATTTCACATTTTATGTAAACAAAACTTATCTAATAGAGCGTCGGTGGCTCAATGGTGTGGACTGTTACCTCCTAACGGGAGGGCTGTGGTTCAAATCCGCACGTACCCAACATGTTTTCGGATTTTCGAAATTATATGTACGTTATCCGACGCACATATAACGCACGGTAAGAACAAATCTTGAGGAAACCTGTGCACGCCTGCGAAGAGATTGAAAGGTTGTACGTGAAGTCGTCCAATCCGCTAGGCCGCGTGGACGACAAAGGCCTAAACACCTTACAAGTAGGCTCGTGTCCCTAGGTGGGGACGTTTAATGAGCTGACGATGAGAAACTTATCTAAAACTCCGTGCTTTGGAAGGCTCTTTAAACCGTTACTCCAGGTACTGCTTAGAATCGTGGTGGATTACGGTCCAATCTACCACTAACTATGCTATCTAGATACATCATAAGATCACGGCCAGCAACTAGCTACATTTATATTCGACGACCATTTGGTGTTGCGGTTGAGAGGTCGACTGCAACAAAGGGTTCGGGTTCGATCCCGGGAGTACAAACATTTGTGTGCATGAACATGTCTGTTTGTAATGGTCTGGGTGTTTTCTATGTATAATATGTATGTATTTACAAAAAATGTATATAGGTATGTTTATCCGGTGTTTAGTAACCATAATACGGCTTCACGCTTAACTAAGCTTAACGGGCTAGATAACGCTGTGTGAATATCTGTGGATATTTATTTATTTATATATAGCTCAAAGCGCTTTCTGGCCCTAAATTACTTTTTACAAACTATGGATACTGTCCGAAATAAAGTTATATATATTATTATTATTTGTTATCTGGGAAAGCCTGTGCCTACAAAGGGTACGTTATTTGTAGGCTGGTTAAATGGGCTATGGTGTTACTTAGACTTACACTTTGTCAATAGAGTTAATATAATGAACTAAATAAGTTAACACAAAGCGATAGTAATAAATAATATTTGGGGCATTCCGCCAAGCGGACAGGCAAAAAGTCAATGTTTCGATTTCGATAATTTTTGGTGAAATTATACTATGTATGCCTTCGGCTAGATACTAATATTTTTATTATATAAAGTATTTTAATGAGTTACGCCATTTTTAACCCTGACGCAAAAAGAGGGGTATTATAAGTTTGACGTGTCTGTCTGTCTGTGGCATATAATCCGAACGCATGCAGTGATTTCAATTTAGTTTTTTTTTTATTAAAGGTGACTTATGTGCGAGTGTTCTTAGACATGTTTTGTGAAAATCGGTTGAGCCGTTTAAAGTTGTGAGGAGTGAAAGTGGGGAGAGTAACCGAATGACTGCAATT